>CAUYRT010084852.1:0-28835 GCA_963574885.1 Lepilemur ruficaudatus
TGACAGAGTAGATTTTTGAATGTAACAAGATAAGTCAACTTGAGTGGTAATATATTTTGGGAAATCAGTTCACTACAAATTGTGACTGTAAACATTGTACTGTAAATGCTTTGTAGTTTTCCCCCAATTAAAAAAAAAATTTGTTGGAAAAAATAAAAGAACAGGGAGCATATGAGTTGGCTCTCAAAGGGAGAGTTAGATCTGGAGATAAGAATAAATGGCCTTTGATTAGGGAAAACCAATGTGTGTAAAGGTACTGGAGAGATATGCAGTTGGAGATGATCTATGAATGTTTTTGCTGGAGATTTTTGGGAGATATCATCTTCCCAGAGGTAATCAAGTTAAAATAAGACATGAAAGTGGGCCCTAATCCAATATGGCTCGTGTCTCATAAGAAGGAGAAATTTGGACACAGAGACAGATGCATGGAGAGAGGCTATGTGAAGACAGAGGATTAGAGTGACAGAGTGATGTGTCTACGAGCCAAGGATTGCCATTGATTGCTAGCAAACCACCAGAAACTAGGAAGAGGCAGAAAGGATCTGTCCCCTACAGTTTCAGAGGAGCATGGCCCAGCTGATACATTAATTTGAGACTTCTATTCTCCAGAAGTGTAAGACAATAATATTTTGTTGTTCTAAGCTACTTAATTTGTGGTACTTCATTATGTCAGCTCTAAGAAATTAATAAACAATGTAAACTTAAATAACATTTCATCTCTGAGATGTTTTTCATTTATAAAATAGAGATAAAATGATAATAGCTATATTTGTTATTAAAAGGGTTATTTGGATAATAATGAGACAATACGTGCTGAAGTGTGTGTGTCCTACGTGTATGTACATTTTTAAGCATAAATATATGAAAATCTGTGCCAAAGTGTATGTGTACATGTTTACATACATATAAATGTACTTTTACATACATGTGTTATATATATATATATATGTATACATAATGTATTTTAATACGGACAGTACTTGAAGAAATTTTTCTTGGTTGTTCCCAGAAGGTAGGAACAGGAATTTATTTTTTCATTTTTATATCCTCATTGCACCTCACTTGGGTCTTCTACCTAAGAGAAAACTGGGGTGGATGCTCAATGATCAATGCATATTGGCTGAACTATATCCACAGTTTGGGTACCTATCAACAGGCAAATATTACAAATAGTAAATTTTTTCTCAGAATTAATGTTAAAGGTATAATAGATTTAGAGCTGTCATCATGGAACAGTGTGTATCAAGTTAGAAGTTACTTTAGATAAGAATATTTTATTTACATTGTGGTTGGAGGTGTAGATTTTCACAACACTTTAGGTTGAACATGGAAAAACTCTATCTTTTTTAGTCATATCACACTATGTATCTGTTTATGGCGTATCACTATTCTAAGAGCCCTTGAAGCACAAAGAAATTTTAGGTAAGTTGTTTACAACTGATGAAGTAGTAATCTGCTAATTTTCAGATAGAGTTGTTAATAACCTTAACAAAATAAATTTGCTGTCTTCAATTATGGAATTAGGACAAAACCACATGCTTAATTAGAATTTATTTTAAAATGATCATTTATCTTATATTACTGCACTCTTGGTTACTGAACACTTGGAGTTTTGAAAAACATTATGCAAGAATTAACTATTATGATTATATTTGTCGTTTTTATTTTGGGTTAGGGTACATTCTTTATCAAACTGGAATTCACAGAGAAAACTGTTTCTGAAGATACTTTGATAATAACAATATAGAATTGGTGGCAAGAAGGTGTAAAAAGATATGATGGAATTTTATTATTGATTTTTTACTTCTTTGTGTAGAATTTAACAAGAAGGAAAAGAGTAATACTTAGCTTAAAAACAACTTTTTTCACTGTTTTTAACATAGTCTGTAAAAGCAATAATATTTTGGCCATTATAATTAAACTTGCCCTTAGCTTCTGTAAAATGTATAAAAAAGTAACATGTATATATTATAACATAATTTTAAATATTTTCTTCTATTTAATGATCTAGTCTTACTCTGTGAATCAAAGTAAGGTTTTAAAAAATAAGAGATCAATGCAAGTGCAAGGAAGAAAAAAATGCAAGCAATGCCCATCTCTATTCATACGGTTCCACAGCAGGAAGTACAACAGCAACTACAGTCATAAATTATGAATAATGTAATGCATATTCCAGAGTCATAATACATTCCTCTATTCTTAAATGAAGTACCTAAGTACCTTTCTCTTCACTATGTTTTAAAATTGAAGGCATAAATTTTTGCAAAAAAAAAAAAAAATCTGAAAAACAAGTGCTGATTACCATTCAAGTAATAATATGTCAATATGAGAAAATTCATGGGAAAATAACAAAACAACTATAAAAGTGTAGAAAAGTGTAACTGCCCTATCAAAACCAGTGTTTTAGTCTTTGTCTTCATGTGTGGTAGAGAATTACTTGCTTGGCTTTCTCAAAGCTAGTCCACTAAATCGTGGTATTAAAAAAAAGTCTGTGCTAATTATAGACTGTGTGGCAACCTTCCCATTAATTTTTGCTTGGAAAAGCCCTACATTCTTGATCTTTGACCCTTACTGTGAGATGTTTCCTCCAGAACCAGAAATAGAAATGTCACCAAATTCATTATACTGATAAATGTATGTAAAATAATAAATCACATTATACAAATATTTTAAAAACTGACCAAGTGTCTTTCTTTAAATCATGCTAAATACAGTTGTAAATATATACATCTCCTAACATCTTGACTTTCAAGACATTTTTGATTCATAGTAAATTCTTTGGAAATTTTGAGTGAGTTTTAATGTCCAGGCCAATCTATAATGACTACCTAAAACTCTAAATACTAGTTTGTGCACATTTACTTTAATTGGACCAATATCATTTGGGTGTGATTTATCCTTTTTAGCTATCCATATACATCAATTTATCAAGACAAGTGTCAAATACCCATTCCATGACAATACAATGAGACAACAAGTATTTTTTCTTTAAATTCGTTCTTTAAAAAGCCCCAAAATTCTGTTGTGGGAATTTAGATCAAAGTGCCTGGGAAGGTAGTCAAAGTTATGTGATTGAAAGGAGATTAAATATAGCATTATATTAATATAAAGAAAGTGCCAAATACTATTTATTTGATTGTAAAGCTGTCATCTCTAAAGATACATGTGTTAGAGTAATCACTTGATAGACTCTTATTTTAATATATTTCTTATCCTAAGCCCATTTCTTAGTGTTTCTTCACCAGTTGTGTCCTATTGGCACTGAATCTGGCCACTTCATGGTGGCATTTTCTCAGTCAGTGTGAGCAGTTTTCACTTCTAGATTTCAGGAGTCATAGTAGCAAACTGACTTTACTTGCCCTCAGTGAGAATTCCATTCACACTGAAATTACAAAAGTAAGATGACTCTTTTAACATGATCATTGGGACAAATTAACTGTGAGTTATTATTGGACTGAGTATTTGGTTTAATATAAATTACAATCACAGTCATAGGGTATAAGATTGCAAAAACATAGTTTGATCTGGTGGGGATAGTTGCTCTATATATAAACAATTGGATACTTTATCTGGGTATATTAGGTTCCTTTATTTTTTATGAGTCATTGAAACATGATTTTACTTTTACGGTAATACACACATCTTGCGTCGTAGCTAGTTAACTGAGAAGAATTTATATCCCAGATCTTGCTCATTTATGTGGAAACTGTGAACTTTCTGAAACTACAAGGCCTTAATATTTCTTGCTTTCTAATTTATAGATAGTGACCCCTCTGTAAGCATTTATAACTATAACATCAGTTATAACTCTTATATGTGTGTATGAGTTAAATGTAGATTCATAAATTAATACATAACAAGTTTCTCTTGGCCTCATCCAATTGTGGGTAGAACTGTACTCACAAATTTCAAATAATCACAAAATCCCATTAGTTTTTGTCTCAACAGGCACCTAAGGCTCCAAAACTTTCCTCCACCTTTCCAGCAATGCAAGCACAGAAAGACCAAACCCCTCCAGAGGACAAAAAGCCGCTGGACCTGGGCTCTGACTTGCCCACTTCTGGGTGCAGACCTGCCACTTCAACCAGCTGCCTTTGCCTCCAGCAGGAAGTGACTTTGCTCCTGGCATCCCTGCCCCTCTCATCACTTCTCTGTTTCTGTGTCCTACCACCTCTGTCAGACACTCCTGCCAAACTCTGCTGAGCAAGGCTGCCTGGACTCTCATTCTCAATGACCAATCAGTGCCGAGGTCCCTGGGAAAGTGTCTGGAGCTGTCTTGTTTCCTTCCCTTCTGAACAGTGCAGGTAAATGGTGCTGTGTGTACCTTAATACGACAACTCCTGCATCATTTTCTTATAGTGCCTTTCTCCTGCAGCACCCAGAGTTATAGCAGTCGTGCTGAGATGCCCTTTCCCTGGTGTCAGTCTCTTATAAGACATAAATGTCTGTGTTAGCCTCATCAGTTTTCCGGAATGCCCACGCACATATAAGCCTAAATTCAAACATGGTAGGATCTATCACACACCTATCTGTATATATTTAAAGATAGCACAACTCAGTTTTCTTTCTTCTATTTTCACCATGATTCTAAATCTCTTCTTTTCACTGCTAAAAAAAAAAAAAAAAAAAAAAAAAGAAAAAAAAAGAAAAAAGAAAGAAAGAAAATAGAAAAAGAAAAAAAAATCCAGAAAAACAAGCATTTGCTACAGTGAATAAAAAACCTCAGAACATTGTAACTTACCACGAACATTTTGAAACACAGCAAAGTGTTCTGAAGGCTCAAAATTAAGCCATTGGGTCTAATCTAATTATCTTCCACTGGTGGATGGCCACCAAGTGGATCCATGTCACTGCTAATTGATGGTAAATTTTGAGTTGGGCTCATGGACACCAGTAAAATAAACAGAGAGAAATCAGAGCAAAACCAACTCGTGTGAAAAATATTCTGAGGTTATATAATTTTTATTAAAGAGAATATGTTTCCTGTAAACATAGTAGTTTACATTTAAAAACTCGGGTTCTTGTTGGATCATCATACATACATTCATTGTCAGTGCATCAGTCAAGGCATTCTTGGATACACTGCAGTGACAATTACAAAATCTCAATGGCTTAACAAATTGACTGTCTCACTCAAGCTGCATGCAGGGCTGACAGAGCTTCCACCATCTGAAACACCACCCATCACTGTGGCAGAGAGAGGAGAGATTTAGTCAATTATGCAATAGCTCCTAAAACTTTATGCCTAGCTACAAAAATGTAGAGAGGTATAAGAATATTAGAATATTGACAAACAAGCCACTGATTTTCTACAGTTTGTCATTCAGGTGATCAAATAAATTCAGAGCACTTTAACACTAGTTATCAATCAATTCTCACAGTCCTGTAAGTCACCTGTATGCTGTTTTATACACACCCACAAAAATGAAATGGGACCAAATGACTTGTCCGAAGTATGAAATAAACCAAAACCATCCAAATGAGGACAGCAAGGCTACTGGTTCAGAGCATGCTACAGCGAGGGGCAGCCACCCCCACTTGCTTTGACAGAGTCTCTGAGGCAGGCAGGCGAGTGGGAAAGCTTTGTAGGGGGAAAAAGGGATGGTCTCCAGTGTGTCCTGACTGGAGGCTGTTGGCATGGCTAGCTAGAAGAGGTGCATCTTGTGGGATTGGTTAGGGAAGCGGGTTTGGCTTTCTCTGGCTGACGGTAAGTTGAAGGAGGTAACAAATGTTGGGCCTGTTGTTGCACAGGCTGTAGCTGGGCTTCCTAACCCGGCCACAGTAGAGGCTGTGGGTCAGAGTTCTGTTATAATGTTTGGCCTGTTCTTTGATCATGTTAATATTGAGTCTCTCAATATCTTTAACTCACATTCATGAGTCATGGGCCAAGGCAAGTCACTTGTCCTTGAATCACGGTATGGTGTGGGAGAAGTTAAATGCTGACTCATGACTACCACAGTCACTGATGAAGACTCAGGAACAGCTTTTAAAAGCACAGTGTATCTTCTCATGAATTTTGTAACAAGAGGTAGTTCTAGTAGTTACTTGCATACAAACTTATGTGGATCTATTTCTTAGCACGGACAGATGTATTATCCCTCATCTACATTTTTTCTGGTATAGAGACAGAAATTTTCATTTCATACTTAACAGTCAATATCAAACCCTTTTTACAAGTAAAAATCTGTAAATCTGCATGTTAAAAATATATATGTCTATGTTTTTTTATATGTGTTTATATATGCAGTTATACACATGCACACACATGCACATAATTAGATCAAAGACAATTTACCATGTAGGTTGCTTCTAATCATTCATTCCATCATTTTGGCTCTACAGACTGTAAAACATGAGATGGATCATCTGAAATAAAGTTTTTAAACATGGGATAGTCCATTCACGGTAAATAGGTAATTTAGCATAAGGCAAACATTATCTTTCATAAGACAATGTATTGCCTTTAGTAAAAATACAAAATATGAAAGTATGCATCATACAATTTTTGCATTTCTTTTATAAATTTAATAAAACACATAAAATTTTAGTTATAATTTTTACTGTTGACTATTTTCCCCTTTAACAGTATAGCTTATATAATTTGACACATATCACAGATCAATCAGTGAATAGTAAATGTTCTCATATTAAATAGTGGGGATTAAACTATTCATTATCAAATGATTCACATTTTAAAGAGAAACCTTAATTTTAAGAAAATTGTCACAATATGAAATAATGATGCAGTTATGGTGCTTAAAAGTGTAATATTCACAGGGTATGGATGACATGTCTCTAACTCTGTTTCTATGTCTGCTGTCCCCCAAGGATACACCGTCTGTTCTCTCTCAAATACTGGAGACACCAAGCACCGTGCAGACCTGCTGCTCCCCTCGCACTGGCTTCCCAGGCGCGCTGTGACACACCCGGCGGACTGTGCCTTTCACTCTGCCAGGCTCTCCCGTGGGCCTGTGCCGCGTCTCCTCCTGGTCCCTGTCCCTGTCTGCTGTGGTGTCACACCCTACCCTTCCTCAAGTGGGACACTTCTTGGTGTCTCTGATCCTTTCTCTTTCTGGAAAACTTCAACTGTCTCCATGCTTTTAACTCTAATCTCTAAATTCACGTTTCCCAAACTTCAATAACATAAGACTCACCTGCGAAACTTGTTCAAAATGCACACACCTTGGCCAGAGTTGTTAATCAAGGCACGAGCTGTTCCTTCCCCCTGATTTAGACTCACCCACAGCGTACTCGATATTTTTATGTGGGTATTTCACAGGCAAATCAAGTGCAAAAGAAAATTCTTTACTATGGTGGGGATGTCCCACAAACTCTGGTCCTTCCTTCCTCTCTGAACTCATTGCATCCCTCTCCTCCATCCCTTCGCCGTGCTCCACAGTGTGTCAAGGCCACGGTCTATCCAGTTCCTTACACACAGCAACTCCTTCCAACCACAAGACTGCCGCCGGCACTCACCCCGCCCTTGGACACCCTCCACCAGGAGTTTATCTGGTTCTTCCGCAGCCTCCTCCTCGGAGGCGTTTCCTGTGCAGTCTGTCCTGCGCCTGCGCACTCCTCCGCACAGGGACGGCGCCGTGTTCCTGCCTGTGCGTGCTCGTGCTCGTGCTCGTGCGTGCTCGTGCTCACCCAGGTGCTCACTGCCTGCCTGCCTTGTCAGTTGCTTGTTTCCTTACTTGTCGTCTCTGCGCCAAGGACGCTACACGAGCACTTGACAGCAAAGATGGTGTTTTGCTTTCTTTCTACCGTGTACGCAAATGCCCTCAACGCACAAGGTGTTAGTCAGTCGTATTCGAAGGAAGAAGAAGGAAGGGAAGGGAGGGAGGAAGGGAATAGAGCGGGAGGGAAACAAGGAAGAGGCAGGGAGGGAGGGAGGGAGGGGGTTGTCTTCCGTATACATCCGTCATCAAACCTTGCTCTCTATTGCATTCCTCATGTCCCTTTCCCTCCTCGTTATTTTTTCACGCCCGTTTTATGCAGTTCCTTAGCAGCTTAAACTTACATAGCTAAATAATTTGTGCAGATGCTGGTCCTTTCTTGTTGTCTATGCAGTAATATAGAAAAGAAATGGAAAAACGTTTCCTCCAAATGACTAAATCTTTAGTTTAGAATTTTGAGCTTCCTTGCCCCAGGGTATGTGGTAGAATTAGTATAACTCTTATGTTCAAATCCTTCCCGGATGCATTTTCCGAAGAGGGTCTGGTGAAGCAAGCCTGAGATTTCATAACAACCTGATAGATGGAAATAAAGCCAATTTTAATAAGCTAAAATATAACGACTCTTGTCCTTGAGTGTCATAGAGGAAATCTATGTCTATTACCCTGAATATCCAATTAACTTTTTAGAAGATATTTTTGCTTTTAGCGATCACGTATATCATGTAACTAACAAATAACCGCAGTTATTTGCAGTGTCCAGGGTTTTTCCAAAAAGGGAAGGCTGTAAGATGTCACAGAGGTGGCTCCGGACAGGAATCTGAGACCAATGGGTATCTCATATGATTATTATAATAACTTAATGTTACTATAGGCAAAGCATCGAGGAAGTGCTCATTAACTATTAGTCACTATAACTCAATTTAGAGTTCTTAATTTCCAGATCTGGCCTTAACTATGTTTATTTTAAGGTTTCCCTAAGTCCTTATACAACATTGATAACTTTTTCTGAATTTTGTTATTACCCATTATACTACACCATGTTCCATTTTAAATAGTAATTATTATTGTGATTACAACAGTTATAAAATGGCAATTATATGTTACTAACAAGACATTCTTTTCAGTAAGTCTCCTAAAGTCTTTTTATTAGACAAGTCATGATGTGAATTATATCTGCTGATTGCAATTTATATTTATTGTCCGTTTTCTTCTTCCGGGTTTGCACTAAACTATATAGTCTTTGAGAACTCTGTCCCATCTACTGGTCTCACTGATACCCCAAGCTCACCAGTGCCAAGAAATCTGGCATCTTGTGACTTGGTCTTTCCAAATAAAGGTAACATTATCAGTAAATGAAAATTTATCCAAAGGATAATAAGGTACAAGATCTTCCAAATAAATATCCCCCAAATGAATATTAATTTGAGATGACTATGACTTGCAAAATAATATTAAAATTATTTTAGCCTATATAGATAGCTATTAAAACCATTTTTGTATGGATGTAGCTCAATAAAATTCATTTTCTTTTCAGTGTTATTAATATTAGGTACCTAATACATAATCAGTCTTTCAGAAATCCCATTAAGAGCCTCCTGACAGAATTCAGAATATTATTTGTGTTCTCTGATGTTTGCCCTCCAACCTTGCTGAGTATATATGGACACAAATGAGCTAAAGCTATTCTTTCAATTAAAATAAGTTTCTAGCCAAGAGTTATATACTGTTTAATATTGTTGTGATTTTTCTAACAGACACATCTTTTAAAGTGTGACATCATTTACCGATCTTAATCATACTATACACAAATATATTTGTGTTCTCTTTACCAGGTTTCATTCTTTTAACTTATTTTAAAATGTTCCTTTTTATTTTGACTTAAAACATGCTTCAGAGCAGATTTGCTTTTATTTCTTTTGTTTTTTAAATTAGTGAAGGGGAAAGAACATGGGTAGTGCGATCAGAATCCCACTGCTAGCTCTTACCCAATGTGTCCAATTAGGGAATCTACCATTCTTCCCTTGATTCCCTTTCCTTTACCGTCAAGTGGGGGAAACCCTCTCTCTCCCCCTACAGCATAACGCACGTGCTCCAAAGAGTGTCTGGCACGTAACTATGGCTGTTAAAATGCTATACTGTCGATTTCAATACAGTAACTGTCAGTATAGTTAGTGTTTAAACAGGTGATAAGAAATATGTGGTAGTCCTGTAGTGACTATTGCTTGGATATTATTGGATATTACTGAAATATGTCTGTTAATGATACTTTGGATTTCTGTGGTTTAGTGCATTCTTTTATGTTAATAAATTGTCCTAAATTAGTGTTACTGCCATATAAAGCATAACCAGAACAACACCTCTGATTTCTGCCTGTGTCGTATCCATCTGTTTCCAGTTCAGTCTGACAGATTTTCAGTGAGCAGAGTCCATTTTCCAGAACTCCTCCAATGACTGGCCTCTATAGAGGAACCAGGGAGCTCTTGTCTTTGAGCATGTTACGTTCTTTGGGGATGCGACGGGGAGAAGATAAGTAAGCAGGAAGAATTTCCTCTCAATTCCCTGCGAGAAATGCAACCATGCCGGTGAGCAGGAGGCAGTGGGGAGCTGCAGAGAGGCCCATCAGGCTCAGCCAGGCCGGGGACAAAAGGGAGGCAAGGGCGGGTGCAGCTGGGGAGGGCGCTCCCGAGATCACGTCAGCATGGCCATCTGGGGAGAGCTGGGGAAGGATTCATCAAGTGATTTAGAGGAGCTGAATGCAGTAGAGTTGGGGAGGCTTAAAAAAAATCTCTTCTTGTACAAACCAAGTAATGATCCAGCGTCTCACTGTACTTACCCTTTTTCTGGATTGAACAATTAGAGCATAGACAGTTGTTGTTTCCGGGGGCCACTGGTAAATCAGAAACACATCGAACAGAAAGTGAGCATGGTCCCTGGGTGATGGGAGGCCCTTCCTTTTCAGTTGTTATGGTATTAGTTATTCAGATCAGCTCCCATGGAAGTGGTCTGCAGCACGAAGGTAAGCGACTGCTCTCAGATCACCAGGTGAGGCACCAGTCAAACCAGGCAGCTTATGACGCACAGATGCTGAAGGGGGAGGAGTGGAGGAGAGCCGAGGACAGTAAGGAGCAAGAGCCCCTGAAGCACCACATGTTGCTACAAGATACTTGAAAATTATGCAGTTTGTTCCCGAAGCCCATCTGATTTTTATCATACTACCGTTTTCTCCTCACACCTATTGTAACATGCAGAACCCAAATTTTTGTGCAAAGCACAAGCTTATGTGGTGGTATAGTTGTTAGTAAATTACATTCACTCATTTCTAGGAATGTTTCTGCAGTTCTTGTAGGTAAGTTCTGTGGGCTTACCATGCGGGGTATTAACGCCACTGAAACGAGTGGCAAGTGTGCTGATTGCTAACCTGGGAAAACGTAATTCATGTATCTCTCTTTTCTGTGCAGTACATAACAGTAGGCAATATAATCACCTTGAAATGGTTTGAAAGCTAGCATATGAAAATTCGTGGATGCTCAGTATAGAATGAGAACAATAGAGTTCCTCAGCTAATCTTATTTCAGACCACACCCTTCCACAGCACCAAAAAGAATGAGCAAATCTAAGCAAATGTAGATGGACCATTTTATTAAAAGACTTTAAACCAGGTTTATATTCTGCTCTTTATTCCTCCTGATGGATGCCTTGAAAAAAAAAAAGAAGAAAAAAAATGAAATTATACGTAAGAGTCAATGCCTTTATTTTTCAAGGGAAGTGGAAAGATGAGATTCAGTCTTATTTTATTTTCCAAAGATGGCCTGTTAAGATCCCCCTATAAGGTATGCAGTTTTAAGAATGATTTGTATTCTAAGTAAAATAAATGTATTAACTTTAAAGAAAAAGAATGTTTACTAAGATTGCAATGAGTTTCCAGGACACTGGCTTAACAGACTGCCTTTATAGTTATGAACACATACAGGGAGATTGCACACTGGGGTTCATTTTTCAATATTTTAAAGTCTTTTTGGAGTAAGCGTTCATCTGTTGGATGGTGTCTACCACTTCGGCGACAGCCATGCAGGATGTCTTGGGTTGCGCACTTGCATGTTGTTCCGTGGTGAGCAGCTATGTGCAAACCTCCTCCCAAAGGCAGAGGGAGCTGAGAGGCCGGAGAAAGAGGCTGACAAATCCAGTTTCTCAGAAAGAAACATTTAGTAAGGACTTACCAACAGAGGCCATTTCTTGGCTGCCACAAAGCAGTGGATCCCCACACTTGCCTTCCGGAAAGTGTTCTTTATATATCAAGCTTTCTTTTTGTAAAACGTGAAGCTGGTCATGTCTCAGAATATCTTGTGAAACTCGTCACCATGGGGGATGTTACATAGTGTTTTTACGAGGGGTTTTCTATGCAGCAGGCATTGTTCCTTGACCTTGTTGCTGGAACGCCTCGGTATGCAGGAGTCAGACGTTGGTCGTTATGGCAGTTGTGCTTCAAGATGGCGTTGCTCTGCCATGCAATAGGCTGTTCTTCTATGTATGTCCTACAATCGAGTGGCCTTTCTTTAGCACTAACATGGTGTATGTGTCCCTGGTATATGTACAGATGCTTATATGTATTATAATCATTTGTCATTTGTGACCCTTCCCATTAGTGAGAGACCAGAAGGTATGTTTTTGAAACCACAGTGGCTGGTGTATCAGAAGCACTCAATATTACATAAATTAAAAGAATCAGTGGATGAATTGGTGTAACTCAGAGTTTCCCCAGTGGAAATAAAGCACACTCTTATTTCAGAAAACAATGGAATTTCAGTGAGTTAGGGGCAAAAAAGGCAACATATCAACTTTTAAAAAAGCAATCTAATAAGCATTGCTAGGGTGATTTTTCTGCATAAATGGCTATGAAAGCAAAGCAAAGGAATAGGCTTCATATTTAAAGTGAGTTTTGCTATAATTCAGTTTTCCATATTATTAATACTTTAAACAGAAAGTTTTGACAGAGAAGCAGATTCAAATCCCAGCATGATGTCACGTGATCAGAATAAGGGCTATTTGTTGTTCTATCTCACCATATTTTTTCATTTTCTATATCCTATATTTGCTTCATATTTACTTAAAATGTTAAACTTATTTTAGAATCTCATGTAACATTCAAGTATAGGTTTTTAAACTTAAAAGAAGCTTTCAAATAATTCACTGAAACGTTGCTCCTTCTGACCGTCCAAGCAGCTTGTTTAAGAGCTTTCCGCTCTCACACCATCAGGGGAAAGGAGAAGATAGGGTGCGTTTGGGTGCCTCCCACACCCTTCCTTGTTTTAGTAAGGCATCACTTGCTATGCACCCGGAATCCTAAAGAAAGCACAAAGACGAGGAAGCCAGTTCCTCCTATTCAGATTTTGTAAATCATTTTTATTGAGGTATAATTTTCATAGAATTAAATGAACCTATTTTGAGAGTAAAGTAAGATTTAACAAATATCTTCTGTGGTACTCCCAGCACAAATTGTGATATAAAACATTTGAATCACACAGAAAGCACACTCACAGAGTCAGGACTTCCCACACCTGGCCCCAGGTAATTACTTTCTGCAATTTTTTCTGTAATTTCTATTTTTTGTCATTATAATTTTGCCTTTGTAGAATTTCATATGAATGGAATCCTTTCTTACTAGCCCTTTTCACTCAGCATGTTTTGTGATCCATCCAAGCTGTTACCGGTATCACTAATTCATTACTTTCATTGCTGAGGAGTATTTTGTCATTGCAGATGTTTGGGTTTTGCACAGTTTGCATGTCCATGCACCTGTTGAAACATTTGTGCTGTTTCCAGGCTTAGGCTTTTTGAATAAAGCTGCTCTGAAGAGTCATGTACAGAGATATTGCATGGATTTATGTTTTCACTCCCCTTGGGTAAATATTTAAGAGTAAAATTGCTAGATTGTATGACAAATTTATGTTTCAGTTGTAGGAAAGGTTCAACTGCTGTCCAAAGTCATATCATTTTACAATCCCACCAACGATGTTGTAGAATGTCAGTTGCTACAATCCCCTCCAATTACTCTTTTTATTTACTTATTATAGCATGTGGATATTGATATCTTCTTATAGTTTTAATTTGCATTTCCCTGATGATTGTTGATGGTAACTAGTCATGTGCTTATTGTGTGTGTGTGTGTATATGTGTGTGTGCATGTGCATATATATGTGTGTGTATATATATCATGGAATGTACATTAGTCCAATTGGTTGTTTGTCTTGTTATAGTTGAACTGTAAGCATTCTTAATATATCCTTTAGAGAAACATTTCATCAAATTTATTTGCAGGTATTTTTCCCCTTTTGTATTTTTTTCTATTTATATTTTAATTTTGTCTTTTGATAAACTTTTAATTTTGAAGTTCATTTCATTAAATTTTTATTTGTGGTTTGAGCTTGTTATGTCCTATTCAAGAAATTTTTGTCCACTTCAATGTCATAAAAATATTCTTCTTGAAAAAATTTCTGCTTGAAATGTTAAAGTTTGAGTCAAATTTGACTTAAGGTGTGAGGTAAGCAGTGAGGATAATTTTTATTCCTTTACTGAGATTTATCTGTTGAAAGGCATTGTTTATTCAAAAGACTATTTATTCCCTTTCCCATTGAATTAGCTTTGTGAATAGTCCATCCTCTCTTATCACCTTTGTGAAAAATAAAGTTTGAATGAAAGTGGTGTATGTTCTTCAAAACTTTGAAAGACGGTATTGTTATGTCCAACAAGTTTTGGCTATTTTATATTTTTCTTATACAAATTTAAGCATCTGCTTCTTGATTTCTACAAAAATAATATCTAATGAGAATTAGTTTAAAATTTCTTTAACTCTATTAATAAATTTGGGGAAAATTAACATTTTAAAATATTGAGGAAATACTGTTAAGATGATTATGAGCATGATATAACTCTCATTTTATTTTATTCTGCTTTAATTAATGTTTTGCAGCTGTCAGTGTAAAGCTCTTGCCTATCTTGATGAATTTTTTTCCTAAAAACTTGTTTTTGATGCTAATTTAAATGGATTTTTAAAATTTAATTTTTAATTTTTTGATGCCAGTATATAAAATATAATCAATTTTTGTATATTAACTATTCTATCTATGACAATACTAGATTTCCTTAGTATTTCTAGTATTGCATATTTCCTAGGATTTTCTGCATAAACAGTCATAGCATCTGAAAATAGAAAGAGTTTTAAGAATTTCACTTCTTCCTTTGTTTTTTTTGAGACAGAATCTCACTCTGTTGTCCCGGCTAGAGTGCCGTCAGCCTAGCTCACAGCAACCTCCAATCCTGGGCTCAAGCGATCCTTCTGCCTCAGCCTCCCAAGCAGCTAGGACTACAGGCATGTACCACCATGCCCGGCTAATTTTATCTATTTTTAGTAGAGAGGGGTCTCACTCTTGCTCAGGCTCATCTTGAACTCCTGAGCGCAAAGGATCCACCCTCCTCAGCCTCCCAGAGTGCTAGGATTACAGGCGTGAGCCACCGCATGTGGCCAGTTCTTTCTTATTTATATAATTTTTATTTATTTTTCTTGACTTATTCCATTAAATGAGACCTCATACTCAGTTTTGAATAGAACTTGTGACAGTTAACATCCTTGCATTGACCTTAGAGGAAAGTATTCAAATTCTTAGTTATGTTATTACCTTTATTTTGCTTCTTTTTAAAAGTGTTTAATTCTGCTAATGTGGGAAATGATTTTACTGTTTTTCTAGATTTTTCAGATGTTAAACCAATCCTGAATTTCTTGGATAAATCCCACTTGGTCATATTGTGTTATAATTTATACACACACACGCACACATGCACATGTTAAAGACTGTTCTTTGATCATGACAGTGAAGGATGGAAGAATATGCCAGACTAAAATATGCCATTTTGGCAAAAGGATTATTTTGAGCTAATGGCACTTGATAAACAGCAGGTGTAAATAGGATGTTTGGACCTTCCAATCTTCTACCTCAGAACAGGAGATGAAACTCTCAGGTGAACGATGTCTTCCCTGTGCCGGGAGGAGGGAAACATTTTGATGACCAGAAATGGGGAGCTGAGGCCCAGAGAACTCTGTCCCAATAGAATTTGTTAAAATAGCTCTTTCTTTAGTTTCCCAACATATTTTATTTACTTTTTGATAATTGTCTCTCTTTGTTCAACCTAGTATATAAGTACTTAGATTTTACCACCTTTTTGGGTTCTTCATTTTCCTATGGAAACTCCATGTACACATAAAAATCTGTGTTTTTTTTCTCTTATTAGTCTGTCTCATGCCAACTTAATTCTCAGGCTCAGCCCAAGAACCTAAGAAGGTAGAAATAATGTTTTACCTCCCCTGCAAGAGGTACTGTTCTATAGTTTTCTTATTGTGCAATATCTTTGTCTGATTTTAATGTGAGGGTCACGCTTATCTTAAAAAATGACTTGGGAAGTGCTCCCTTCTCTGCATTCTGAGAACATTGCAGTGGGGTGATGACACCAACTGCAATGTTCTTGCTGTGTTTGATAGAATTTACCATAAAAATATCTGAGCTTACGTTTTTTGGAGTTTTTTTTGTTTGTTTGTTTGTGTTTTTGTGAAATATGACTGTGTATGTGTGCATGTATGTGTGAGTCTGTGCTCAGATTTAGTATTTTTCATGTTTTTTGCCTTGTTATTTTCTCAAACTTACAGAATCTGAACTAACATTCCACCTTTTATTCCTAATGTATGTAAATCAACTACTTTTTTTTTTAAATCAATCTAGCAAATTATAGCAATTTCATTGATCTTTTCAAAAGACCTCATTTTATTTTATTGATTTTATTGCTTCCCTCTATTGGTTATCATTTTCAATTTTATTGATTTCAGCTTTTATTTGGATCATGGCCTTTTTCTTTCCACTTATCTAACTTCTTTAGATGGTGCAATAGATGATTTAACTGGTTTTAAATTTGTCTTATATAAATATTTAAAGATCTAAATTTTATCTAAGGACTATTTAGCTGTCTCCCACATCTATTGATGTATTAAATTATGTTTTCACTTTTATTTTGTTCAAACCTTTTTCTGGTTTCCATGCATTTCGTCTGTGACCCAAGATGATGTGTGCACGTGCCTGTGTTTGCTTAGCAATAAGTTGATTTCCAAACGTGGGGTTTTCAGAAGTTAATGTTATTGATCTATAATTAACTCAATTTTCAGAAAATCATTTTGTGTGATTATAATTCTATTACATATCTGAGGCTGCTTCATGGCTCAATATGTATTCTATATTGGTGAATCTTCCATTTAAGTTGAATATGAACTCTATTGTTTTAGGGTGACTGCTTGATTACCGTCAATTAGTTCAAGTTATAATGTTCTAGTTTTCTATGTTTTTTCTTGTTTCCTATATATTTGTTTTACAATTACTAAGATTTTTGCAATATCCAACTAAAATTTTAGATATATCTATTTCTTCTTTAAGTTTTACGAGTTTTTGTTTCATTTATTTTGATTTCTCTTAATAGGCACTTCAATAGGTATCACGTGTATATATGATCATTACATTTTCTTAACTCTTGCTTTCATTATTATATAAGTATCCCTGTATATTTTTTATATTTCTTGTTTTAAAGTTTGCTTTTATGAGTATTTATGTAGTCAATTGAGCTCTCTTATGGTTAACACCTTCATGGTATGCCTTTTATGTCCTTTTAGTTTTGACCTATTTGTGATTTTATATTGAAAGAGCATTTCCTTAGACAAGATATATTTGGCTCTTGGTTTTTTAGAGTTGAGTATGATAATCTCTGCCTTTTTAATCAGAGTTTTTAGATTGTTTATAATGTAATCATTAATAGAATTGTTTCAGTTTATCATTTGTTTTCTATTTGCCTCATTTATACTTTTTTATTTTACTGCCATTTTATATTAAATAATAATTTTTAGTATTGTATTTTATCTCCATCAGAATTTATACTGTAAATCTGTAACTTATCACAGTAATTGTCAAATCGTGTTATGCTACTTTACATGTGAGAGGTTAACAACAGTCTATTTTCATCTTTCCTCTCTTCCTTTGCAGTAGTATTTTTAGATATTTTACTTCAACCTATTTTATTGATATAACAATACAATTTGTAATTTTTGCTTTAATCATTTATATTTTTAAAATATCTTTGAAAATGAGAAAACATTTATTAACTCATATTTTTATTTTCAACACTCTTCTTCTTCTTCTTCTTCTTCTTCTTCTTCTTCTTCTTCCTCCTCCTCCTCCTCCTCCTCTTCCTTCTTCCTTCTTCCTTCTTCCTTCTTCCTTCTTCCTTCTTCCTTCTTCCTTCTTCCTTCTTCCTTCTCCTTCTCCTTCTCCTTCTCCTTTCTTCTTCTTCTTCCTTCTCCTTCTCTGTCTCCTTCTCCTTCTCCTTCTTCTTTCTTTTCTTCCCCCCAAATCAAAGTACCAGTCTGGTGTCATTTTCTTCAGTGTGATGAACTTCCTTTAACATTTTTTTGCAACTTATGTCTGCTCATGAAGATTTTTCTTAGCTTTTGTTCATCTGAAAATGTCTTTATTTTGTCTTCATTGCTTTTCCATAGGATGTAGAATTCTCAGTTGGCAATTGAAAATGAGCAATAAATTTCTATTCCAAACTAAAAATCAAGGCTGTATGCCATCCTTAATTTCACTCCACCCGGACTTGACTGAGCGTTAAATAACAAGGAGCAGAGGGTCATAAATGGATTCGGTATGACTGAATTATAATGAATTATACTGGAATATATTTGTTAAGCATGGATAAATTAAAAGTAATGATGGACATAAAAAGAAATCAATTTTGGGGGAAGCAAGTTAGTGACTGAAGGTATTTTCTATCTACTTATTCTATCAATTAATAAGATTGGGAAAATTCAAATATTAATACTTTCCAATGACTAATATCTTTTGGTTATTGAAACCATAATGTAAACACACACATACACACACTGTCTTTATCCACATACAAGAACATGGATGATAAACCACACAATTATTTGCTCAGTAATATATTTGTTTCTAATCAACCTTTATGAAATTTATTTCAATCTCATATGTTGAAGATGTGAACTTTTAAAAATCCAACTTACTTGTTTTAAGAAAATGTGGGATCAGTGATGACAGGAGAAAGGGTTTTTTCTCCTTGCCAAAATGGAATTGAAAATACCATCTTACAAACCAGTGAAGTCAATTTTCAGAACCTCAAGCTTGTTTCTGTGGTGAAGGTCCTCTTCTTGAATTGCTTTAAACACTCTGATCAGAGGTCCAGCACAGCGGCTCATGCTGTAATCTTAGCACTCTGGAAGGCTGAGGAGGGAGGATCACTTGCGGTCAGGAGTTCAAAACAAGCCTGAACAAGACAGAGACCCCTGTCTCTACTAAAAATAAAAAAATCAGTTGAGCATGGTAGTGTGTTCCTGTAGTCCCAGTTACTTGGGAAGCTGAGGTAGGAGGATAGCTTGAGCCTATGAGTTTGAGGTTGCAGTGAGCTATGATGACACCACTGCACTCTAGCCTGGGTGACAGAGCGACACCTTGTCTCAAAAGAAAAAAAAAAAATTCTGATCAGAACTGGAGTACCTTCCCACCTTTAGAGATCCTTGGCTTATTCCCACCATCACATACTAGCACTAGCTAAAATAGAAAGGAGTAGGTATGGTCAGCTTCTGGGAAAGCTCAGTAACTGGTTTTCTCTCTTGGGAAAATCAGCCCTCTTTTATTTTTTAATATTTGGGATTTTCCCTTCCTTATTTATGGTACTGAGAGTCAGGCTTCTTTTCTTATCAAAATAAAGATAAAGGAGTTTCTACTTTGAAGCCATATATGCAATCTTAAAAATGCCCCAAATTTCTACAAAAATCACATACTAGTTTTTGATAAAACTAAGGTTGGAGAAAAACAGTAAAAAATCCTGTGTGACAGTTTTCTCCTTTCCACTTCAAATCTTTAGCATGTTCTGAAAAAAATATATGAATCCTCAGTATTTTCTTTTTTATTGATAGCACTTCTGAATTTGCCCATCCCTAATGAGTCGATTCCAACTGCAGCAGAATAAACTCTACTTTATGACGTACTATGCACAGAGAGATTTTCAAAAATGAATGAAAGATGTAAAGTCTGCGGACTCTACCTCACTTTTAGACTCTTTTTCCATTGAGGGGAAGGGACTGGCTCCTGCGGCTGTGCTGGGCTCTGCTGGTGACTGTGTACCGAGTCCACATGTTCACAGTGAGGAGCCCGTGTCAGGTAGCACAGGGACCAGAAGGACCCTTGGCTCGCTACGAGTGTCTCAAGGGGTCCTTTTCTTTCCATCCTGGTTCTCAGTTCCTGGGATCATCTTCCCACCTTTCCTCATCTACTTAATATCCTCACACCTTTGTCCATCCATCCTCCCCTCATCTTTTTTCGTTTCTTTCCTTACTTCGTTCCTTTCGAATACATCTTGAACTGAAACAAGCATACAAACAAAACAGACAAAGCAAAGGAATGAAGTTTTGGAGCAAATATTAAAAATTTTATAATTTGGCTAAGTTCCTTAAATTGGAGTGTCTATCCTGGCAAGATGCCCAATATAAAAAGAAATCTCTAGTTATCAATAATTAAGAGAGTTTTCTGTGATTTGCAAGAACTACTCATTCACTTAGAAACATAATACTAAACACCATACCTACTAACTTATTACTAACTTTATTTTTGTTTTGAACTTTTATTTTTCACATATTAAAATATTTCACATGTGTAGATAATTTTCTTAAGTGAGTACACAATCTTGTGCCACCCATAGAAAATGAAACAATTGTTATTATATTTAATAACAGAACTGATCCAAATATATATGTGCACCCATGGGAAAGTATGGGTATTTATTATTTGAGATATATTAAATTTTTTTCAAGTTACTTCAAAAATTTTAAAAAGAAAAAATATTGAGCACTTTTACAAATCCCTGGACAATTTCTTTTCTTTTCCTCTTTTTCATTTTTGAAATTGAATCAGGTCTGGTAAGTTTTGCTAAGTCTGTTTTAACCTACTAAATCACACTTTTGTAAGAGCAGAGTATTTATCATGTCTATGGAACGTGCTATTATTTCAGACGGTCCCCTTTCTTTTCATGTTAAAGAAATTCTTAGCAGCAAAGGGAACTTCTTTAGCATCCTGGCTTTTCCTTCCTTATTTCTTTGTTTCCATCGTGTTTTGACACATTGGGTTTTCTTAGTCCCCTTGGTAGCTAAAATATAGCTTTGCTTTCAAAAGCAATAAAATATGGAATCATTTTAAACTTCATGTACTCAGTTTTTTATGTCTTCTACAAGGAAGCTTTCTTTGCTGTTCGAGAAATAAAACAATCTATCGGCACAGCCTCTCTCTCTTCTTCTCCAGATCCAGATTTTCCAAACCCAGGATGTTCTTATAGATAAATCACTACAATGTGAGAATGCTTCGTGTCAAAAATGGAGTGCAGTGAAGTGTATAGAACGGATTATAATGTGGCCATAAGATTTATTTGGCATATTACTAGAATAGTTCTACCCTGAGAGGAAACCGTACTTCCTGTTTAGGCAAAGATATTCGCGAATGGAGGGTACTCTGCAGAATCGTAGAGGCAAAACTTCTAAATTATAGAGGAAATGACATATTCTGGACCATTTTTAGTAAAGATAGAATTGTCAATTCAATTTTTATTAGAGAAATAGAATTTTTGTTCTCAAGTGTATGATTGACTACCGTTTGCCCATGAAATTCAATTTTCCACTGAAGAGCCGGCTTATTTATTTTTGTATTCTTACTTGTGCAGATGACCAAGATTGCATTTCTGAGATGCCATGGTTGTAATTTGTGTGAAGCAGGCAGGGCAGGGAGAGGCAGAGGACTATTATATGCATTATAACATTTTCTACACTATTTGATTTTTTAACCATGTATAAGAATTAATTTGATTAAAGTTAATTTTACATAATATTTTCCCATTATTATTATATAATAAAACTTTGGTATCTGGTAACTAAGGAAAATGAATTATTCAGAAAATGTGGTTATATGCAACTGGCTAAATATTTAGAAAAATAAAATTAGTCGAATTTTAACCTTACATCACCAAAATAAATTCCAATGGAATTAAAAATTTACATATAAAAATTAAATCATAAAATGCAACAGAATGCATTTAAGGAAGGGAGTACATTTTTCCAAATGATATGTGAAGTGAAAACGAAAAAGGATAAATAGAATTAATTACATAATAATTTGAAAGTCCATATATTACAAACAGATTATAAGCAAAATCAAAACTAAATGAAAAACTGTACAAATACTCTAATATTAAAACAGGAAGAGTTACTAGCTTTTTCAAGCATGAACATTTAAAAAAATAAATATTGAGCATAAATGTGAATAATTGATCAAAATTTGTGATAAGCTAATTTACAGGAAAATAAATTCAATTGTTGCTTAATATGTAGAGAAAATTAATTTTTCTATTAAAAAGGTCAAAATAAGATAATGACATAGCATATTTTTGCTATGAAAGAACAAATAATGCCCAGTATTTTTTTTCTATTACAATACTATTTTTTTAAATTTTTTCTTTTCCTTTTTAATTTCAGAATATTACAGTGGCAAAAATGTTTAGGTTACATATATTGCCTTTGCCCCACCCAAGTCAGAGCTACAAGTGTGTCCATCCCCAAGACATTGCACACTGCATTCATTAGGTGTGTATATACCCATTCCCTTCTCCCCACTCCCACCTGTCCAACACTGGATGGATGTTATTACTATATATGCACTTAAGTGTTGATCAATTAATACCAATTTGATGGTAAGTACATGTGGTACTTGTTTTTCCATTCTTGGGATACTTCACTTAGTAGATTGGGCTCCAGCTCTATCCAGGATAATACAAGAGGTGATAGTTCGCCATTGTTTTTTGTAGTTCAATAGTATTCCATGGTATACATATATACCACATTTTATTAATCCACTCATGTATTGATGGGCACATGTGTTGTTTGCACATCTTTGAAATTGTAAATTGTGCTGTTATAAATATTCAAGTGCAGATGTCTTTTTTATGGAATGTCTTTTTTTCCTTTGGATAGACACCCAGTAGTAGAATTGCTGGATCCAAATGGTAGTTCTACTTTTAGCTCTTTGAGATATCTCCATGTTACTTTCCATAGAGACTGGACTAGTTTACAGTCCTACCAACAGTGTATGAATGTTCCTATCTCTCCATGTCCATGCCAACATTTGTTGTTGTGGGACTTTTTGATAAAAGCGAATCTCCCTGGAGTTAAGTGATAGCTCATTGTGGTTTTGATTTGCATTTCCCTGATAATTAGAGATGTTGAGCATTTTTTCATATGTTTTTTGGCCTTTTGTCTGTCTTCTATTGAAAAGTTTCTGTTCATGTCTTTTGCCCACTTTTTAATGAATTGTTTGATTTTTTCTTGTTGATTTTCTTGAGTTCTATATAGCTTCTAGTTATTACCCCTTTATCAGATATATACCATGCAAATGTTTTCTCCCATTCTGAAGGTTGTCCATTCGCTCTAGTGATAGTTTCTTTGGCTGTGGAGAAGTTTTTTAATTTGATCAGATCCCATTTATTTATTTTTGTTGATGCTGTGATTGCTTTTGGGGTCTTCTTCATAAATTCTTTGCCTAGGCCAATGTCTAGAAGAGTTTTTACAGCGTTTTCTTCTAGAATTCTTATGGTTTCATGTCTTAGGTTTAAGTCTGTTATCCACCATGAGTTGATTTTTGTGAGAGGTGAAAGGTGCAGATCCTCTTTCAGTCTTCTACATGTGGCTATCCAATTTTCCCAGCACCATTTATTGAATATGGATTCTTTTCCCCAGCGTATGTTTTTGTCTGCTTTGTCAAAGATCAGATGAGCTATCAGAAGAATGGAAAAACAAACACCGCATGTACTCACCATCAAATTGGTATTAACTGATCAAGACTTAAGTGCACAAATAGTAATAGCATTCATTGTGTGTAGGGCAAATGGGGCGGATAGGTATATACACACCTAATGTGTGTAGTGCATACCATCTGGGGAATGGACATGCTTGAAGCTCTGACTCAGGTGGGGCAAAGGCAATATACGTAACCTAAACATTTGTGCCCCTATAATATGCTGAAATTAAAAAAAAAACATTATAAAAAAAGATCAGGTGACTATATAAGGATGGTTTTATATCTGGGTTCTTAGTTTTGTTCCATTGGCCTATGTCTCTGTTTGTGCCAGTACCATGCTGTTTTGGTTACTATAACCTTATAATGTAGCTTGAAGTCTAGTAAATTTATGCCTCCCAATTTATTCTTTTTGCTTAAGGTTGTTTTTGTTATACAGGGTCTTCTCTGGTTCCATAGGAAGTGCAGAATTATTTTTTATAGATCTGCAAAAAAGGTGTTGGTATTTTAATAGGGATTGCATTGAATCTATAGATCATTTTGGGTAGTATAGACATTTTAATAATGTTAATTCTGCTGGTCCGTGAGCATGGTATGGTTTTCCATTCATTTAGGTCCTCTGCTATTTCTTTCCTCAGTGTTTCATAGTTCTCCCCATAGTGGTCTTTTTACCTCCTTAGTTAAATACGTTCCTATGTATTTTATTTTCTTTGTTGCTATTGTGAACGGTATTGAATCTTTGATTTGGTTCTCAGTTTGACCATTGTTGTATAGGAATGCTACTGATTTCTTTACATTGATTTTGTAACCTGAGACTTCATTGAATTTGTTTATCAATTCCAGTAGTCTCATGCCAGAATCTTTGGGGTTTTCTAGATATAAGATCATATCATCAACAAAGAGTGATAATTTGACCTCTTCTGCCCCCATTTGGATGCCCTTGATTTCCTTCTTTTGTCCAATTGCTCTGGTTAGGACTTCCAGCGCAATGTTGAATAGATGTGGTGATAAACGGCAATCTTGTCTGGTTCAAGTTCTAAAGTGGGAATGTTTTTAATATTTCCCCATTTAGTTTGATGATGGCTGTGGGTTTGTCATATATGGCTTTTGTCAGTTTGAGATAAGTCCTGTCTATGCCTATTTTGCTAAGAGTTCTTATAAAATGGTACTGATTTTTTCAAATGCTTGTTCTATGTTTATTAAGAGGATTGTATGGTCTTATGGTCTTTGTTTTTACTTCTATTTATGTGGTGAATTACATTTATATATTTGCATATGTTGAACCATCCCTCCATCTCAGAGATGAAGCCCACTTGGTTGTGATGGATTTTTTTTTTTTTGATAAGCACTTGAATTTGGTTCACTAGGATTTTACTGAAAAGTTTTAAGTCTTTATTTATAAGGGATATTGGTCTGTAGTGTTCTTTTTTTGAGGTGTCCTTTCCTGGTTTTGGTATTAGGGTGGCGTTGGCTTTGTCAAATGTGTTGGGGAGGATTCCTTTCTCTTCCATGTTGTGGAATAATTTCTGCAGGATGTGCACCAGTTCTTCTTTGTAGGTATGATAAAATTTTGTGTGTGAAACCATCTCATCACACGACCCAAAAACAACATTGTAGCTTATTCCTCCACCTACATTACAGGGAGGTCAATTTGCATGCCCTTTTACAGCATTTACTGACTCACCATATAGGGTGTGGTCAATTCTCACCCACAAGCATCACCTACAGGTTCAGAGACTAAGTTGAGTGTATCACTGTCTAAATGAAAATCCAAAGGTAAGGAGAAACAGCTGTTCTAGATGGGAAGTAATCAGTGAAAGAACTCTATAAGGATGAGAATCAAACTGAAAATACACCCCCAAAAGGGAACACCAGCTCTCTAGCAATGGATAGCAACCAAAATTAGACCCCTAAAATGACAGATGAAAAATTTTTGACTAGTATTGAAAGAAAACTCAATGATATGCAAGATAAAATGGAAACCCAGCACAAAGAAACCACACACACACACACACACACACACACACACATACACACACACACAAATCCAGGAAATGATGAAAAATTCACTAAGGAAACTGAAATATTAAAGAAAAATCAAACAGAACTTTTGGAAATGAAGGATTTATTCAAAGAATTACAAAACACATGGAAAGACTCAAGAATAGGCTGGATCAAGTGGAAGAAATAATCTCGGGGTTTGAAGATAGCATCTTTCAATTAAACAAGTCAGTCACAGAGATAGAGCAGAGAAATAAGAGAAAAGACCAAAACCTACAAAATATGTGAGATTATGTGAAGTGGCCTAACATAATAATCATAAAGATCCATGAGGATGAAGAACAAAATACACAAGTATTGGATAATCTATTTGAGGATATAATAGAGGAAAGTTTCCCAAGCCTTGCTAAAAATCTAGATATCCAGGTACAAGAAGCTCAAAGGACTCCTGGGAGATTCATCATAAACAGGAAGACACCATGACACGCAGTCATCAGATTGGCCAAAATACACATGAAAGAGGCCCTCCTGTGAGTCATAAGGAAAAAGTATCAGGTAACCTGCAAAGGAAAACACATCAGAGTAATGGCAGACTTCTGAACTGAGACCTTACAAGCCAGAAGGAATTGGGGCACCATTCTCAGTCTTTTCAAACAGAAGAATGCCAAGCCTAAAATTTGGTATACTGCAAAGCTAAGTCTCTTATGTGAAGGAGAAATAAAGACCTTCTCAGAAAAGAAATGACTAAGGAAATTTATCAAGACAACACCTGCCCTCCAGGAAGTACTCAGAATAGTATTACACATGGATCAGCATAATAGACACTCACTAGTATAAAATCATCCAAAAGTTAGAGATCAATGGCCAGATACCACAATGGCTCAAGAGAGAAAACAAAGCAACAAAGTTCAATTCAACAGGAAAACAGAAATCTGTCCTGTTTATCAATTCTTTCAATAAATGTGACTGTGTTGAACTTCCCACTAAAGAGACAGAGGCAGGCCAAAGGAATATATATACCCAAGCCATGTATCTGCTATCTTCAGGGAACACATCTCATCCACAAGGATGCATTCAGATTCAAGGTGAGGGGATGGAAAACAATATTCCATGCAAATGGAAACCAAAAGAAGGCTGGTGTAGCAGTTCTTGTAACAGATAACTTAGTCTTCAGATCAACACAAATAATGAAAGACAATGATGTTCATTATATAATGGTGAAGGGTATAAGTCAACAGAAGACATAACAATTCTAAATCTTTATGCAGTTAACTCAGGTGCCACCAGATTCATAAAGCAAATCCTACTTGATCTAAACAAAATAATAACCAGCAGCATTGTAATAGCTGGGAACTTCAGTACTCTGACAGAATAAGACAGATGCTACAAACAGAAAATAAGCAAAGAAACAATGGACTTAAAGAGAATTCTAGATAAAATGGGCTTGGAAGACATTTATAGAACATTCTACCCAAAACCACTGAATATATATTTTTCTCATCAGCTCATGGAACATTCTCTAAGATTAACCATATCCTAGAACACAAAACGTGTCTCAACAAATTTAAAAAAATAATTACACTATGCATCTTCTCAGACCACAGTGAAATAAAATTAGAAATCAACTCCAGCAGAAACACTCATCTCTATACAAGTCTTGAAAACTGAACAAGCTTTCTCTAAATGATTATTAGGTCAAGAAGGAAATTAAGATGGAAATCAAAAGATTCTTTGAATTAGAATTCTGAAAAATGGTGGATTAGGGCTGGCCTCCAGGCTCTCTGCTCTCAGAGTCAGAAGTGAAATAGGCAGACTACTGCATGCCAGTGAGCTCCACTTCCACAGGACCAGTTTTGTGGACTTGCAGAGAAACAGCGTGGGACACTGGACACCGGTGGAAAACAGAGGTGATTCGGAGATTCTCTTGCGGAGCTTGGGGACTTGGACGAGTGCCTTAGGGAGGGAGCCCGGCTCCCGCCCCCGCCAGCCACAGTTGCTGTGGTGAGGTGTTCTCACTCCCAAGAGGACAATCCTTCCCCCACCATGCCCCACACCCACGCAGGCAGGGAAGTGTCTGAAATCAGCGAGAAGTGGAAGTGCAGGCAGACGGGCTGTGCGGAGTGAAAACTGTAGTGGGGAAAATTTTGAAATCTCTGTTGCGCTCTTCTGAGTCAGCCCTGGCTGGGTAAGGACTGTACCTGAGCAGGCGCTTCCCAGGTCCGCAAGAGTGAGTGCGAAGAGTTCCTTTGCACGTCGGGAGGCTTCCAAGACTAGGATGGAGGTGTATACCTTGGAGAAGCCTCTGCCCTGGGAAATCGCTGAGGGATTGGCAGGCACTGGAGAGACAGAGAGAGCGTGATTCCCTGAAGCTGAACAGTTGGGACTCGGCGGGTTGGGGAAGCAGTGGGCATGGAGCCAGTTTAGAAATTGTCCGTGTTCTCTACTCCTCTCCCTGTTCCGTGGGCGCCTGCCAGTGTCAGATCTAGGTAGGCGGTGGGATGCCTTCCCATGGCCTGGGGACACTGGGGGTTGCTCTGGAGGTGGGCACAGTGCCCCTTCCTTTCCTAGACCGGACGAGTGGGTCCTGCATTTGAAAGAGGAGGGAATAGAAGGAGAGAGTCCATCTGATATCCCAACCCAGCAACCATTCCTCCCATCCCCACGGCTCGGATTTGGCGTCTGAAGGGGTGGATAGGGAAGTGTGGTGACATTCGGGCCTGACTTGCCAGGCTAGTCTTGGACGGTTTCCCACCCCACCCAGTGGTCTGCGCTCTGGGCCAAGACAGCAGAACTCATCCAGACAGGGCGGAGTTACGAGGGAGGTTGCCTCGACAGTTGTGACCTGGAAAGACACTGCTGACCACCCTCTCCTGCAACTCTGGCCTGGGAGCATAGCGCCAAAGGGATTGACACCCCCCAGGGCAGAGCTGGGAAGGAGGTTGTTCAACCTGAAACCTGGTCGCCAGACTGTTACCTCCGCTTCGCCTCTTCTTCCCTGCTAGAGGCTGACGGATGGTAGAAGCAGCCTATCAGATTTTGCTTCATAAGCCAGTCCCAGCATTTCCGGTCCTAGACAAAGAATCCAGATGAGAAAGAACCAGCGAAAGATCACAGAAAACATGAAGGATCAGAGAGAAAAGTCACCTCCAAAAGAAAATACTCGATCATCACCAACTGACACCAACTTACATGATACAATTAAACTAACAGAGGAAGAATT
>CAUYRT010084855.1:0-26830 GCA_963574885.1 Lepilemur ruficaudatus
TTACTCAATTTTAAGAAACGACAGTGAGCTAGCACTGCTTATATTATCCTGGATTAATCTTGAGCCCATTGTTCAAAGTGAGGTGACACAAGACCGGAAGAATGGGCCCCGCATGTACTCGCCATCAAATTGGTACTGACAGGTTAACGCTATGGTGCTCAAATGGTGGTGGTGTTCACTAGGGATTTGGGGGCTGAGGAGTGGACCCACATCTGAGAGATGTGGCAAGCACTGTGGAGGGGAGGGGCATGCTTGAAATATATTTGGAGATGGGAATGAGGGGTCTCAATAGGGGGAAGGAAATCCTCTAAAACTGATTTATGTGAATAGCTGTACATCTTGGTAAATTTACTAATAACCATTTAATTGTACACTTAAAATGAAGTAAAGGCATGATATGTAAATTACACTTCAATAAAGGAAAAAAGTTACTTTCTTCTCTGAATGCCCTAGCACTTTTATTCTAACTATAAGATTTATCATATTGTATTTATAACCCATTTTCCCAGGTCTTACCAACCTGTAGGTTATATAGGGTCACATAACACACATTTCACTGCTCTTGCCCCTATGTGCTCAGACAGGACCACAAACATATCCAAAATATACTCCCCCACACACAAACCATAATTATTTCTGTGTATTCTCAGGGTGTGCCTCAAATATTTCCAAACAAATCTCTTCCTGCCAAGTCCCACTGCAGCTCTGTAACCCAGTACAATTCTGGTGGCTGTTGTTGTTTTCTTGGAAACCACAATTTCTTACTTTGTACACTTCATGGCTCTGCTCACACCTAAGTCACCAAGTGGGTTGCTGCTTTATTGATCTCCAGTCCCAAAGCACTGGAAACCTTGTGGATTCCAGCTGAGTGGTGGTTTACAGAAAAAAGGCTTTAACATTGTGAGAAAATTTAATTGTTCTTTTTTGTGGGTAAAAGACAACCATTTCAGATTTCTAAAATCGTTTTATTTTTAAATAATTATACATGCATAGGAAGTTGCGAAAAATTGCAAGGGGGTCTCACGTACCCTTCACTTAGTTCCCCCCAGTGGTTTTATCTTATATAACCATAAGACAACATCAAACCCAGGAAACTGACATTGGTATGATGTATGTGTATAGTTCTACTCAATTTTATCATGAGTAGAAATTTAGGTAATCATTGAAGTCAAGACACAGAACTATTCCATCACCACAGAAATCTGGGTGCTACCCCTTTATAGTCATACTCACTCCTCTCTACTGTCCCCAAGTACTGGTAACTACCATTCTATTTTCTAACTCTATAATTTTTTTTTCATTTTAAGAATGTTATAAATAGAATTATATAAATAGAATTCTATATAAATAGAATTATACATTTTGTGAGTTTTTGATGTTAACTTTTTTTCCACTCAGATAATTCACTTGGGATCCATTCAAATTGCTGTGTGTATTTATTATTCATGCCTTTTGTTACTGAGTAGTATTCCCTGGTATGTGTGCACCACAGTCTGTTTAACCATCACCTGTTGTGTTGTGGGACAATTTGGTTGTGTCATGGGTTGAATTGTGTCCACCCAAAAGTACATGTTGAATGTCTAACCTCTAGTACCTCAGAATGTGATCTTATTTGGAAATAGGATCTTCAAGGAGATAATGAAATTAAAATGAGGTCATTAGTGTGGCCCTTAATCCAATATTACTGATGTCCTTATAAAAAAGAGAAGTTTGTACACACAGAAACATTCACAGAGAGAAAAATATGTGAAGACACAGGGAGAACACCACGTGAAGGTGGAAGATTGGAGAAATACATCTACAAGCCAAGGAATGCCAAAGATTGCCAACAAATCATCAGAAGCTAGGAGAGAGGCATGGGACAGGTTCTCCCTCATAGCCCTTAGAAGGAACCAACCCTGCCAATATCTTGATTTTGGACTTACAGTTTCCAGGGCTGTGAGAAAACAAATGTCTGTTGTTTTAAGCCACTCAGTTTGTGGAAATTCATTAAAGAAGCCCATGGAAACTAATACAGGTTGTTTCCAGTTTGAGACTTTTATGAGCATTCATGTACAGATTTTTGTGTGAAGGTATGTTTTCATTTCTCTGGGGTAAATACTCAAGAGTTCAGGCAGGGACATTTCCTTCAAGATGCTAGATTGGTTTGCACTGATAATAATCTTGAACATATTGTCCTTCCCCAGCTCAGGCATTCCCCTAAACCCCCTTTGCCCCAAGAGTGGAGGAACTCCTTTCCTTCTGGTAAAATATAATAATCTCTGGGGATATGAAGCTCAGCTGCCTAATGATGGCAACACTTAATTATGCCAAGCAATTTGGCATAATTTGGCTCCTTGCATTGGACAATATAAAATATGCAAAGTGGTGAGCATTGTGGAGGGGAGGGGCATGCTTGAAAAGTAGTTGGGGATGGGAATTAAGAGTCCCAGTAGGGGGAAGGAAATGTTCTAAAACTGATTTGTGTGAATAGCTGTACAACTTGGTAAATTTACCAATAATCATTTTAATTGTACACTTAAAATGGATTAATTGCATGGCATGTAAATTATACTTCAATAAAGTTGTTTAAAGTCAAAAAAAAAATAAAATATGCTCATCAAATGAGGTGGGTAGGTTTGTTAAGCTTTTCAAAATTCAAGCCTCAAAAATCCTCAGGCAGTGAAAATGGAAGAAGCAGGAAGGAGGGAGGTCACAGGTACGTTGTGAGGCCTGATTAGGGCATAAGTCCTGTGGGCTACAAGGCCGTCCTTCATAACAGGAACAAACATGGCTGCATATTGACTCTGTTGGTGTTTGGAGTAAGAACCTTCTCCATACAGTAAATCCCATCTCCCCTTATCAGGTGTGTGCAATGAAGTCATCCTAATCCCCAGGCTGAGCCAAAGCAGGGGTTGCCATGGAGACACACTGTGTTGGCTAGAACACTCTGGACAAGAGATGCATTATAGGAGAAGGCTGCTGTCTGTTATTCTCATGCAGACAGTCTATGCACTAGACTTTATTTTAAGAATTCTTGAGGGAGTTGGGAGTAGGGGGATGTTATCAGAAAGCCCTGGAGTGTGTGGTGGTCAGGGGGACTAGGAGCTTCATGCAGATCTCTCACTGTTTAAAAGATCTAACTGGACCATTTGAAATACTATAAGCCTTGCTTCTGTTCTACCTGGTGACCTTCAGCTAAGGTTTTTTACTTTTTCTTTTGCATAGTTTGAAAATGCCACATGTTCTCCTACTTCTAAGTCAGTAAGATTTTGAATATTGTTCAAAATGGAAGGCCCTAGTTGATATAAGCCATAGACAATACAATTTCCTGATTTTTCTCACATGTCCAGCTCTGCATTTCATTACTGAGTTTTATGGATCTTATATGTGTTTTAGTCAATATTTTCATCATCAACTGTGATTTTTAGGGCTCTGACAAGTTTCAATACATTGAATAATGACTCAGAGGCTCTTAGGAAACTGAATGGCCCAATAACATGTCAACATTTCTTCAGGAGATATCAATTTCTTTAATTTTTATGTATGCACATCAGTTTAAAGAGCATTGAATTCAGTGGTGTCCAACAGAATTGCCTGGGAAGCTTGTAAAAAATTCAGCTTTCAGAGTTATACCCCAGGTCTACTAAATCACAATCAACATGACTGATGCCTTGGTATGTACACTTTTTAACACATTCTTTTAGTGATTCTGATGTACCACAAAGTTTGAGAACCATTGATTTAATCCACCCTTTTCTTCTCCTACTTTATATTAATATAAAGGAGAAATGAGGCCTAGAAAAGGAAGGTGACTTCCTCAAGTTCACAAATGTAACCAAAGGAATATTCAGAAGCGTGGACATCATTATAATTTCAAAAAAAAAAAAAAGATTACTATGTACCAGGCAAAAGTTAGAATTCACTTACAATAACCAATTGAATTGAGTCAGATTTTGGGGGCTCTGAGCTTGAAATAAATCAGACATGATCACAAATAAATTAGGCTTTGGTAATACCTGTGCTTTAATAAATATGGAAATGAAGACCCTGAGGTTTGAGTCTTAAAGTTCAAGCCCTAAACTACTTTAGCACTGAAAAAAGATAGGAAACTTGTACTGAGGAGGCCCAAAAGCCTTTGAGCTTTCCTCCAGGTAACCCCTGAAGCCACAGGCCAGTTAATGGCTCTGGAGGTTAATTGAGCTAAAAATAAAATATAAATTGTGCTTGTGGTGCTTTTGCCCCCTTTCTATGTACACAGAATATGAATAAGAGATGTGTTTCATGAAGGATGACATTAGATCTGCGTGGGATTAGAAAAAAATGAACAAGAACTTTGTATTTTCCCTGTGGCTGTCCAGCTGCCTTTGCAGAAGACATCTCCCAGGGCTTGGGCCTTGAGCTCATGTTCTTTCAAAATTTTGAGTGGGTTCAGATATTTTTGAGATAGGCCCTTTCATCCGTGTCAGAAGAACATCTTGGTTCTTTGGTTTCTCTCCAAGTTAAAGACATATTCTATGAGGACATTTTAATTTTCTCATTCTGAAACTTCAATCAGTGGTTTAGGATAGATATTTTTCAGTCAATAAGTAGCCAGACACACACACACACACACACACAAACACACATACACACAGGCCCTATAGTTGAGATAAAATGCCTGATACCATTGCACTCCAAACTTTAGTGGTTTATCAGTGACTGTGGTTTGCTAACAATGGGGGCATCAGTGAATGAACTTCTGGTAATTTGGAGACTAGGAGAGGAAAGGAACAAGAAGAGAGGGAGTAGACCCAGGGAGCTGAAATAGAAAGCAAGTGAGGCAATGAGCAAAGATGATTCCTGGAACTTCAAGAGTGATTCAGCCACAGACAAAAAGACTTCCCTCATTTTTCAAACTGACATTTATTTTAAAAGCCATCAAGGTAAAATGTAGCCTTAAGAAAAAAAAAAAGGAGAAAATGTTCTTATTTGATGTCTTATTACAGTTGACATCAACTCTCCCCATTTCTCCAAGTATGTGTTTCATCTTCTTGGGGTACTCCCTCCTCTTTACTGAATCTGGAGAGTGCTAAAGATGGAGTCAGGCAATAAGAAACCTGTCTTGATTATATATTATTATGAAGAAGAAGAACTGGGGAGGTGGTGCTGACCCACAGCCTCCTGATCCCTCCAAAGATGGAAAAGTTAAGATTATTGATGAGATGCTTTGAAAAGCCTTAGTAGTGTAAAAATATCTCCCCCATATCCCGGTATTTAGTGTTAACTACTGCTTACTATGTCCCTGAAGTAGGCAAGACTATGGACCTTGAATTTTGTTGGAAAGGGCACTGACTGAGAAGATAGAATGCTAAAGTCAAACTTTGGCTCTGTCATAGACCAATTATAGGATGTGTGATTTTTGGCAATTCATATGACTTTTCTGTGATCTACATGGGCTTTCCTCACAGGGCTATTGAATACTACACTCTCATGGGAGATTAAACGACCTGGAATTCCAGGCTTTCTACCATTTAGACTCTCTCAAAAGATTGAATGTTTCCCTTCCAAATCATCTGTCCCCAACTAAACCTGTTTACTCATTCCTTAAATATGCCTCAGGAATCCTCTTCCTCCATACCTCACATTATTCTTCCTGTATTGAAGGCCTATCCCCTTTCTCTCATCCCATCCAAATCCTCCTCAAGGTCCTATGAAAGTCCCACTTCTTCAAAAGAATATCCTCAAGTTGTTTATCTATAGAATGGGGATAATAATAGTATCTATCTCATGAGGTGGTTGTAAGCATATAAATGAAATAATGTATATAAAATACTTAGAATAGTAGCTGACACATAGTAAGTATTCAATAAATGTTAGCTATTTTTATTATTACCATAAAAGATAGAAAGTCATAAGAATAGTAAGAAAAGTACAAATAAATTATTATGGCTACAGAGAGATTGTCAGACTGCATTTTAAAAAAGCAAACTCAAACATATATTGTCTACAAGAAAACTTATTGAAATATAAACACAGATGTGTTGCAACAGAAAGATTTTTAAAAAGATACACCTTGCAAACATTAATCCAAAATACTATTCGAGTTCAGATAGGAAAGGGTCCTCCATAAAGTGATGGGGATGGGGAAGAATTAAGATGGGCCTTATTGAGGATGCCATTTTAGCTGGTACTTAAAGGATAGATATAAGACTTAGAGACAGAAGAGGGTAGAAAAGAGTGAACTGTAAGGGTGACTTGGGAGCAGTCAATTTTACAGTTTGATGGGAGCAGTGTTATTGTGAAGAGAGGTAGGGGGAGATGAAGTTTGACGATTAGGTCATGACCAGAGTTTGGAGGACCTTTGAATGGCTGAGTAAGAAGTTTTCTCTTCTTTCTCCTAAACACAAATTTGTCTCCCTATAGCTTCTACCCATTTATATGGCTTTTATAACCACAGAAATGAATGAAATGAATCAAATCTTATTCATCCTCTACGTGAAAGTACCTCAGATATTTAAAAACAACCATGATATCTTTAGCTCAATAACATCTTCAGATAGAATGAGTGGGTCTCCCCTCCCAGGCCTTGGGGCAGAGTACACAGGGCCTCAGATCTTGGAAGCAGCCTCCTTTTCTGGAAGTGTGTATGAACATTCAACAAATACTTACTGTCCCTTGCAGTGGGGACACTGGAGATGAACAATCTACTGCCTTTAAGGAGCTCCAAGTCTAACAGTAAAGGCAAACATTAATTGAATAAATTATAATATGAACTGATAACCACAAATATAGGGACAGCAATAAGATTCATAAATAACTCTGGGGAAAGAGTAAATACATCTATGGTGGGGGAAGAAGCATTAGGTCAGAGTAGGTGATATATAAACTAAATTTTGAAGGTGGACAGTTGGAATAAAGAGTACGTTATACAAAAATTACAGCATTTATTAATACTAAGATTCAGGGAGAGAAAACAGTCAAGGATAACTTCAGTATTTCTAATTAAGGTGGCTACATATATGTTTATGTTATTAAACAAGATTGGGAAAACAGGGGGAGCAGACTTGATACATGGGGATGGGAGGTTTGAAATGGTAAATGAGTTCCATTTCAAATATATTAAGCTTTAATGGCAAATAAAACAAGGATCATTGTACATACATGAAAGACACATAGAAATAGAACTGGTGTGTGTGTGTGTGCACGTGCACGCATGTGTGTGTGTTTAAATGATTGCTGTCCAAATCCACCTGATCCTCTTCTAGCATGTGTATTCAAACAACTTTAGAATATAGACTTTGAAACCATACTTCCTAAAATGTGATCAATGGATCATCTTCATCAGAATTACCAGATCACTTGTTAAAAATGGAGTCCTGGGCACCAAACTTATGAATTTCAAGAACCATTGCCTTAAGAGATAGGGGTTGTTATCATCTTTGACATGGTACTGCAGTCCTCAGGCATTTTGAAGCCTCTTGGTCACCTAAAAGATAAAGTCAGAGAATATCATACCTGGAATAAAACTCTGGGATTAGCCTAGTCTAATCTCTTTTTACTCAGATCTGGAAACCGAGGTACAGACAGGGGAAGTGACTCATGCACAATTATCTCTTAGCCCCTATACCAGTGCTCTTGTAGGGTTGGGAATTCTGGGTACAAGAATCTATTATGATTGCCAAATGAATTTATTACTTTGTTCCAAAATAAAAATTTGGCCTAGGGAATCCAGAATCAGAACCATTTTGAGCTGAAGATGACTCTAGTTGTTCAGCTCCCCAGTGGATCCTTTCTCTGAGGTAGCTGGGAAGTAACAGAATGTCTCCTTGAGCCGTTCTGACTATGGATCCTCTCTGGTACTCCATTCCAAATTCCCACTCAAACTCATAATCATATAATATAATATGAGCACACACATGCATATACATATGTACATACATATACACACACACACACACCATATACATAAAATAGATTATGATGGAGTATAAGTGTCATTTCAAATATAATTTGAAATCCAGACTGCCTCACTTTTTTTCCTACAAGTTTCCATTGCTATCTACAGGTTTTATTCCTTATCATCATAAGAAATCTGCCTTGCACACTGCTTGTTGTTTTACTGTGTGATTTTCTTATATCAGGCAATTAGTACTGCAGCCTTTCAGTTTATAAACATATACCGCCTTGCACTGCACAGAAACCATAAAGCTGGGTTCCTTTAACCAAATTTTTTTCCCTATCCCACTCAATGGGCATAGGTTCAAGTCACAGATGGGATTTTGTGCATTTGGTTGTAATAAGTATTGAGTATTGGAACAGCTAATCAGGGTATATTGAAATTATATCTCAACTGCACTGGTATAAATGGCAAAAAAGAAATCTGAGGAGTTTCAAGTTTAGACACCTAATTTTCCCCCTCTCCTTACCTGACCCAGCCCAACATTTTCGTGAGTCCTACACTATTTGAATAACTAGTTGCAGTTCTATGAGGACTGAGCAGCAACTTCCTCTTAGCTTTTCATCTTTCTCTCTTCTCTCCAAGAGACATTTGGGTAGAAAAAGGGACAATTAAAACACTAAGAGATTAAACCTAATGGAATCAAAATTACTGCCCTCCCCTGAGTAGTCCAGAACCCCATCCAGAGTCTTTTCTCATCCAATTCACAATGTTACTTCCACGGGCAACTTTTAAAACAGACTTGAACTTCTAATTTGACAAATATGAAGTAGATACACTTCTTGCCATTCCTTACACTATACAATGCTAAAAACCCATGTAATTATACATAAAATAAATATAAGAAGACTCAAAAAGGTGGAAAGAAGTAGGTAGAGTGGCTAGAAACTTTAGGACTCAAGGAACAATATCTGGTGAGTCTCTTGGGTTTCATTTTTGCTTCATATATCCCATACTTGAGAAATTATGCAAAAACAAACAAACAGAGCTTCTGAGATCTGTGGGACTGTAATAAAAGATCTAACATTCATGTCATCGGAATCCCAAAGGAGAGACAAGAGGACAGAGCAGAAAAATAATTGAAAAAACAATGGCTGAAGCCTTTCCAAATTTGGCAAAAGACATAAACCTATATATTTAAATAGCTGAGGAAACCCTAAATAGGATAAACTCAAAGAAATCTGCACCAAGATTCATAGTCACATTTCTTAAAATTAAAGACAATGAAAGAGAAATTAATTATAGGTGGAAAACAATTCAAATAACCATGGGGTTCTTATTAGAAATTAAGAATGCCAGAAGGCAGTGGCACAACATATTTCAAATGCTGAAGCAAAAAATAACAATAATAATCTTGTCAACTCAGAATTCTGTAGTCAGTGAAAGTATACTTCAGTAATGAAGGGGAAATCGAGACACTCTGAGATGAAGGGCAACTAAGAGAATTTTTCACTAGCCCAACTCTAAAAGAATGGATAAAGAAATTGCTCTTAACAGAAAAAAAATGATTAAAGAAGGAACCTTGGGCCATCGGAAAGAAGAAAGAACATGACAATCAAAAATATGAGTAAATACAATAGACTATACTTCTCGTCAGATTTAAAAATTACGTTTGATGGTTTAAACAAAATTTACACTGTCTATTGTGGCTCTGATGTGGTCCTAATGGGAAAAATAAAACTACTAATGCGATGACACCAGCAGACTGTGACAAATTGTGTGTGTGTGTGTATAATGTAATACCTAGAATAACTATACAGATGACTTTATCGTACAATGTCTTTCTTTCCTTTGGGCAGATGCCCGGTAGTGGGATTGCTGGATCAAATGATAGTTCTACTTTTAGTTCTTTGAGGTTTCTCCATATTACTTTCCATAGAGGTTGCACTAGTTTTCAGTCTTAGCAGTAGTGTGTGAGTGTTCCTGTCTCTCTGCATCCACACCAACATTTTTTTTTTTGAGGGACTTTTTGATAAAGGCCATTCTCACTGGAGATAAGTGATATCTCATTGTGGTTTTGATTTGCATTTCCCTGATGATTAGAGATGTTAAGCATTTATTCATGTTTCTGGGCCATTATTCTGTCTTCTTTTGAAAAGTTTCTGTTCATGTCCTTTGCCCACTTTTTAATGGAGTTGTTTGATTTTTCCTTGCTGATTTTCCTGAGTTCTATATAGATTGTTGTCAGCCCTTTGTCAGATGTGTAACATGTGGATATTTTCTCCCATTCTGTAGGTTGTCTGTTTGCTCTTGTGACAGTTTCTTTGGCTGTGCAGAAGCTTTTTCATTTGATCAGGTCCCATTTATTTATTTTTGTTGTTGCTGTGATTGCATTTGGGGTCTTCTTCATAAATTCTGTACTCAAATGTTTATAGCAGCACAATTCACAATTACAAAGATGTGAAAACAACCCGAGTGTCTATCAATACATGAGTGGATTAATCAAATGTGGTGTACGTATACCATGGAGTACTACTCAGCCATAAAAAATAATGAACCTAATACCTCTTGTACTGTCCTGGATGGAGTTCAAGCCCGTTGTTCTAAGTGAAGTGTCACAAGAATGGAGAAACAAGCACCACATGTACTCATCATTAAATTGGTACTAACTGATCAATACTTCTGTGCACATATGGAAGTAACATTCATCAGGTGCCAGGCAGATAGGGGGAGAGTGGAGAGAATGGGCAACTTCACAACTAATGGGTATGGGGCATGGTGTCTGGGGGACGGGCATGCTTGTAGCTCCCACTTGGGTGGTGCAAAGGCAATATATGCAACCAAAGTGTTTGTACTCCTGTAATACTCTAAAATTTTGAAAAATGAATAAAGAAGATGGCAAAAATAAACAAAAACTATACAAAGAGATACACTCACTCTGTATAATTCAATGTAGTATTCTACAATATGTTCATGTAACCCAAAGAAAGGCAGAGAAAAGGAAACAGGGAACAAAAACATAAAAAACAAAGTGAAAACCAAAAGTGAAGCAGCAGATTTAAGCCCTAATATGTTAATATTACAATTAAATGTAAATGGTTGATATATACCATTTAAATTTAAAAGACAGGGGTTGACAGTGGATTAAACAAACATGACCCAACTCTGTCTATAAGAAACTCACTTGAAATATAATGATAGAGACAGCATGAAATCAAAAGTATATAAAAAGATATATAATAAACATATTGATAAAAAGGAAGCAAGAGTAACCATATTAATATCAGATGAAGTAGATAAAGAGTAAAAAATTAGCAAAGACATCAAATTATATATACTGATAAAAGAGTCAATCCGCAAAGAAGATATAGCAATCTTAAATGAGTATTCGACAAACAAGAAAGGTGCAAAATATGTGAAGCAAAAATTAATATAACTAAAAGGAGAAATAAACAAATCAAAGTTATAATTGGATTGATCAACACTAAGGTGCTCACATGGTATTAATACTCACTGGGTGCTTGTCAGGTAGAGGGTTGGGGGAGTGGGGACTAGAGCAGGTGGGGTGAGTAAACCCACAGCTAATGGGGACGGGGCGCACTGTATGGGGGAAGGACATGCTTGTAGCCCTGGCTTGAGCAAGGCAAATGCATTTCATGTAACCAAAATGTTTGTACCCCCATAATATCCTGAATTTAAAAAAAGTTATAATTGGAGACTTTAATGCCCCTCTCTCATCAATTGACAGGACAACTAGAAAGAAAATCAACAAAGATAGAAGAATTCAACAACACCATCAACAAACAGGTTGATTTAATCAGTGCCCTGGGAATGTATATAAAGATAGACCATATCCTGGGTCCAAAGTAAACCTAAACAAATTGAAAATAATTTAAATCATATAGAATATGTTTTATGACCACAATGGAATCAAACTAGAAATCAATAACAGAAAAATAACAGGAAAATCTCCAAACATTTGGATACTAAGAAACATACTTCTAAATAATACATGGGTCAGAGAGGAAATCTCAAGAGAAATTAAACAATACATTTCACTGAATCAAAATTAAAATACAACAGATCAAAATTTGTAAAAACACAAAAACTCTTAGAACTTAGTGAGTTCAACATGATCTCAAGATACAAGATCAACATATAAGCAAGGAGAAGAGCTGCCAAAAAAAAGATCAACATAAAAATATCCATTACATTCCCATATACTATCAATGTGCACTGAAAACGGAAATTAAAACTACAGTACCATTTACAGTTATTCAAAAATTGAAATATTTAGGTATAAAGCTAACAAAACACATGTTAAACTCTGAGGAAGAAATCAATGATGATTTGAATAAATGCAGAAGCATGCCATATTTGTGTTGGAAGAATGAACAGACAGAAGGTGGGAATTCTTAACAAATTGATCTATAGGTTTATTGCAATCCCTGTCAAAATTCCAGAAAGGTTTTTGTAGATGTAGACAAGAAAATTCTGAGATTTATATGGAAAGTCAAAGGAACTAAAATAGTTAATCTGATTTTGAAAAAGGAGAATAAAGTGAGAAGAATCAGTGTACCTAATTTCAAAACTTTACATAGCTACAATAATCAAGACTGTGTGGTATCGGCAGAAGAATAAACATATAAATCAATGGAACAGAACAGAGGACCCAGAAATAGACCCACACAAGTACAGCCAACTGATTTTTGACAGAGATGCAAAAGCAATGAAGGAAAGACAGTTTTTTCAACACATGGTAGAGGAAAAAAAATGCACGTCAATAGGCATAAAAAAGAACCTTGACTTCACACTTTATACAAAATTAGTTCAAAATGAATCACAGACTTAAATCTAAAACATAAAACTATGAAACTTTTAGAAGATAACTAATAGAAGAAAATCTTGGGACCTAGAATTTGTTAATGTTTCAGGTATGACATCAAATCATACTCCACAAAGGAAAAAAAATAATACACTAGATTTCATCAAAATTAAAATAACAAACAAATAAACAAAACCTTTTGGTGTGCTCAAGACTCCTGTTAAAATTATGAAAAGCCAAACTACACACTGGGAAAAATATGTGTAAATTACATATTTGACAAAAGTCTCTGCTATAGACTGAATGTTTGTGTCCCCTCAAAATTCATATGTTGAAATCCTGACCCCAAATGTGATGGTAATTGGAGGTGGGACCTTTGGGAGGTAGTTATGCCAAGAGGGCGACATCCTCCTGATAGGATTAATGTACTTACAAGTGAGGAAGAGACATGGGATTGCTCTCTTCTGTCTTTGTCTTGTGAGGCTACAATGAGAAGATGGTTATCTCCAAACCAGAAAGAGTGCCATTACCAGACACCGGATCTGCGGAGCACCTTGGTCTTAGACTTCCCAGCCTCCAGAACTGTGAGAAATAAATTTTTGTTATTTAATCCACCCAGTCTATTATATTCTTGTTCTAGCAGCCTGAACAGACTAAGAGGGCCGCATATATAGAATATATAAAAAACTCTTGAAACTCAACAGTCACAAAACAAATAATCCAATTAGAAAATAGGCAAAAGACATAAACAACTTTCACCAAAGATGCCAAATCTATGAGAAGATTTCCAACATCTCTTGTTATTAAGGAAATGCAAATTAAGATCAACATGAAGTATCAGTTTAGACCTACCAGAATGGCTAAAATAAAAATTAGTGACAACACTAAATGCTGGTGAAGATGCAAAATACTGAATTGCTCATACATTGCTGGTGATAACTTAAAATGGTACAAATGCTCTGGAAAATATTTTGGTAGTTTGCTAAAGTGCTAAATCTACAACTGTCATATGACTCAACAGTTATACTCTTAGGCATCAATCCCAGAGAAACAGAAACTTATGCCCCCAAAAAAATCATACACAAATGTTTATAGCAACATTATTCAAAATAGCCAAAAATCTAAACAATCCAAAAGCCTATCAATTTGTGACTCAATTTGTGACTCAAACTGTGGTGCATTCATACCACAGAGTATTACTCAACAATAAAGAGAAATGAGCTAGTGATATATGCAACATCCTGGATGACTCTTCAGACAATTATTATGAGTGAAAAAAGCCAATATCTAATGGTTGTATAATGTATAATTCCATTATATAACATTCTTTAAATGGTAAAATTATACAAATGGAGAACAGATTAGCTGTTGGCAGGGGTTAAGGAGCAGGTGGGAGCCAAAGGGAAATGGATTTATCTAAAAAAAGGCAACATGAGGGATCCATGCTTCTATCTTAACTGTATCAAAGTCAACATCCTGTCTGTATTAAAGTTTTGCAAGCTGTTAGCATTGGAAAAACTTAGTAAAGGGTACGAATGATCTCTCTGTATTATTTCTTATAATTTCATGTGAATCCACAATTATCTCAAAATAAAAAGTTTAATTTGAAAAAGACATGAGCATGTCATTTTCTTTATCAAAACCCTTTTGTGGCTGTCCCATTGTCGTGGATATTACAAAGTCCTTCAAAATTCAACTTCTGCTCAGCTGTTAATACCTCCCTAGCCTCCCTTCCCATCACTGACTCCCCATCTTCTCTCCCCTTCTCACCACATTAAATGTCCAGAGCAGCTGAAGGAATCTATACAGAGCCTGATTTTTTGAAATGTATGATTTAGCACTTTATGCAAATTAGATTAAAGATGGCCCTGCCTCAGGTAGAGGCAGCCATATGTTGTTGATCATACCTAAGTGAACAGAGAAAGGACTGTATTTCCATCAGTATTTAAGCTGATTGATCCCCACTTGGTCTGTGGCAAAATCTTCCTAACTGGTCTCAAGTCTTCACAATTTTATCTTCTAAATCTTTAGGTTCTATATTATCACTTTCTATTGAGCTCCCCACCACAGTTGGTATTATTAATATAATTGTCTGATTTTCTGACAGTCTTCCCTACCGATTAGAAAGGAAATGTGCTTGTTTTGTCTTCCCAAGGCCCAACATAGGACCTAGCACAGAATAGGTACTCAGAGAGTGTTTGTTGAACTTAATCAAATTTTCTGAGCCTTTCAACCAAGTCCTCACCCTACCCTCAGCCTTCTCTGGCTCTTAGAAGCTGAAAGGCTCAAAAGTCACTTTATGGATCTAGGTGGGTGGAAAACAGAACCTTGTTCAGACCATAAAAGTGCTTGAATCATTGTACTGTAGCCAAGTTGTCTGCTTCTTAAGGTGCTCTGGATTTAAGACCACAATGTGGGCAAGTAGGACTATTACTAAGGGCTTCTGACATAAGGAATTGAGATACAGCCATCTGTGCATGAGGCCTGCCTCTCAGTTGGCAACCATGATGAGCTGGCCCCTTTGCTGCTTTGGGTTTTGATTTCTAATCTTTCATCTGAGAATTACTTTACCGTTCAGCCCTTTATTTATTATTTAGTTCTTTGATTTTTAGAAATAAGTCCTCTGCCTTAAAAGCTTGGAGGAAGAAGTCCAATAAAATGTATCATTAATTAAAGACATTTAAAATGATGGACAGAAATCATAATACAGAAGAAAAACAAGTAGGGCAAAAACAGCTGCTTCATCTGTTGCACCTTTTTCCCCAATTTCAAAATTGTCGCAGGATTCCTTGGCATACAGGATTTTATTGAGCTCCTCTTGCTTGCAGAATTCTTAAGGGTTTCTAGTATATTCAGCAAGAACAAATACAGGCACACGGAAAGGATAATCCAACAACAATTGGCACTTCTGTGGTGGTCTTTAATGAGCTTCCCAGTCTCCCTACAGGACTGAATGAAGAATTTCTATCTCCATTTGCTAGCAATGACAGTGGAATATGGCTCTCAGCTATCGGCTTCCATCAGGGATTTCCTCAGTTAAAGAGAGCTGCCTTGCTCAAGGTCATGCCCCCTCTCTAGGGAGAGGGCTAGGAGATGTGCCTCCAATGAGTGACAAATACGAGGATATAAAGGCCTGGCCACTTTACCCCAACTCAGGACAATTCTGAAGGCTCATTCCAGTTTCAGACACAGCTTGGTTCTTTCTGCCCAACCCTGCTTTCTTCCCTTTCCTTCTATGGGTGTTGATCTCAAAAGTACTCTGAATATACCTCCTGCATGCTAATCTCCAACTCTGCTTTTCAGGGATTCCAACCTGTAAACATCGTTTTTTAGGGTTTCCTGAGTGGATTTTCAACATATTGGTCTCCTCTGCTAGCCTGTGAGTTTCTGGTGGACAATGACTTTCAGGTCCTATCCACATCTAGCCCATTGCCTGGCAGGCACATAGCATGTGTTCAGTGACTGCTCATAGAATTTAATAACCCTGATGAAGATATAAGTGACTGGGAATAGAGTTCTCAGAAATGTGACCCATAAAAGGGTAAGCACTGTGCTAGCATATCTGTTTATCTATCCATCATCATTTTAGTTCAACATTTTAAAAGGTAGGTATTATTTGCTCCATTTTGCAAATGTGGAAACTAAGATTCGATGGGGTTAGGTAACTTTGTCCAAGTTCCCCTAGTTAATAAGTGGCAGGGCCCAGATTTGAACTGAGATGTGGTTGACCCCAAAGCTTGTCTTTCACAGAGACTCAAAGAGATGGTGTCTTAAGAGAAGTCCTTTCCCTCCCAATTATTTGTATATGTTTTTTTCCTTGCAAAATTTTAAATGGCAGTCTTATTATGGGCCCAAGTGAAAGGGAGTATCAAGTGGTGGGGCTTTTTAAACATACCAAACAATAGTATATAAGGAATTCTTTTTTTGTATATTTGTATTGGTAGGGTCATTTTTTCTTTCCAATCAGTTCTTCATCCATTTATTCTTAATTAACATTTTAATGTAAAATATAGTGTACATAAAGGGACAGAAAACATATATGTAAAGTATACAAATGTTTGTATAGTGAACCATGTAATAATCACTAAAGTTAATAGATAAAACATTACTGTCACCTAGACTCTCCCTGGCCAATTGTAACACTTTCCTCTCCCCTAGGGTAACCATGAGGTGGCTTTTACAGTAACAATTTTCTTGCTTTTCTTTGTAGTCCTACAATATGTATGCATCCCTAGACAATTCAGAACAGGAGTCATCAAATTGTGGCTTATAAGCCTAATCCTACTTACCCCCTGTTTTTGGTAAATAGAGTTTTGTTGGAGCACAACGATGCCCATTTAAGCAGAGTTGAGTAGTTGCAACAGAGACTGTAAGGCTTGTAAAACTTGAAATGTGTACTATATTGCTCTTTACATAAAAAGTTTGCTCTCTGATATAGATTAGTTTTGCCTGTTTTGAGCTTTATATAAAGAGAATCATACAGTATGTACTCTTTTGTGACTTAATTTCCCCTTTACCATTATATTTGTAAGATTAATCCACAATGAATCTTATTCTTTCCTACACATCACCTACTAACCTATAGGGTAACTATGAATTTTGTATTCTTATTTCAACTTCTTTTATTAAAATGTATTGCATTTTTTCAACTATTTGTGAAAATATATGCACTATAGAAAGTATGGAAAAATAGAAAAGATAAATTAAGAATACTTTTCCTGCAAATAAATTGCCCTCCATTCCATCAGTTAAAGAGAGCAGCGTATGGCAATATTTTTACAAAAACTCTTGATTTTAACCACTTTAATAAAAAGGTAATACTAGCCAGGAAATAGAAAAAATAAGCTAAATGGGAAAAAATAACCTATAATCTCCTGGAATAACCACTATTAATATCTTGGCACCTGTCTTCAGTTTTTCTTTCTCTTTAGTTTTTTAATCTATTAGAAATGACAACAAAAACATTACATGCCAAAACCCATGTGTTTAGGAAAAGTTACACTAAGGAAAATTTTCAGCCTTAAATTATTAGAAACGAAGTAAAAGTGCAAAATAAATTAAGATTTTAATTTAGGAAGCTGAAAAAATAATTGCAAAGTAAATATTTATTTTCCAATTGTATGGATGCATGTTCGTTTGATCCTTTGATATTCATTCTTCATTTCATCAAATTGTAGTCCTTTGTATCTCTTAGAGACTTCTATCATGATCTCTCCTATGTCTTTGGATACGCTCATTGTTCATTGAATTTCTAACAGCTTTGCTTGTAGATTTCAAAACTACATCATTAGGTGAATAGAGAATCATGTCTATTATAGCTTCCTGGAGCATTGTTCCTTTTACAATATAAAATTCTCCTCTTTGTCCTATTTAAATGTATTTCTATTTCTTGAATTCTATTATGTGTGATATTAATATTGTCTGATATTAATAATGCTTGAATAGGTAGAGTACCTCTACCTATTTTATTCTTTTCTTCATTCTAGTATTTATCTAAGATATGTATTTTTATTCTTTGTTTTTAAACCTTTTTATCCTTTATTAAAAGATGCTACTATCTTTTTTGTGTTTTCTATTTACTGTGCTCTTTTTGTTCTCCTTCATGTAAATAGTGTGCATGCACACACACATACACTCATACACACACACCCCTGTTCTCTTTTCTTGCCTTTTGTTGAAATGATCAAGATTTCTCTGTTCTCCCAGTGAATTAAAAGTTACAGGTAAACTTTTTATTAATCATTACCCTTAAATATTTATTGCATATTTAAATTTATATTTTCTATCAAAGCTTAGAATTTAAAACGATTCGACGTGCTCTCACTTTGTCTCTATCCCTCTCATATTGTAATCATCTGTATCTTAACTTTAGAACTCTTATGACCATTTTAACATTATTGAAACTTACTATATTGCAAGTATTGTATTGGCTATTTTATTTATCATTATTTCTTATATTCACATTTTCTTCTTTCTTGGTTTTTGTTTTCAAGTAATTATTGTACTCAACGGACCATAACATTTCTGATATTTGTATATATGAAAACTTCTTTAATCTACTCTCATGTTTCAATCTGTTTTTATTCTCCCTAATCTGGAAACTTTTAGTTTTTTTCACTATAGTTCTTAAATTTAATAAAGAAGTATCCAGGTAAAGGTTTTGGTTTCTTTTTTATTATTATTTTACTCAGTAATTGTTGGTCACTTTCTACCTGCAAATTTATGCTTTTGGGAAGCTTGGGGAAATTGTCTTTTGTTGTTTCTTTGATTATTTACTCTGCCTTATTTTCTTTGTCCTTTGTCTTTATAACTCGTCTTAGAGGTATATTGATCCTTCTGGATTATGCATTCACATATCTCAATTTTCATTTCATAGTTTTCATGTTTCTATCTTTTCTTTGTGGTATATATGATTTTCTCAACTTTAAGGTCATGAAATCAATCTCCATCCATTATCACTGTATTCTTAAGCCCTTCTAATAATTTTTTAAGTGATCTTATTTTTCATTCGAAAGTATACTTTTTTTCTTTAGATGCTCCTTTTCCAGAACAGCATGTAATAATTTGCATAATAATAATAATTTAATAATGATAATAATTTATGGATGCAATAATTTCTTGACATATCTGAGGACATCAATTACAATTTTAAAAAATTGCCCTGTTTCTTTTGGTGGAATCTTTAGGGTTTTCTAGATACAGGATTATATCATTGGCAAACAGGGATAGTTTGACCTCCTCTTTCCTGATTAGGATGATCTTTATTTCTTTTTCTTGCCTAATTGCTCTGGCTAGGACTTCTCCTAGAATTGATAAATAAATTCAGCAAAGTCTCAGGACAAAATCAATGTACATAAATCAGTAATACTTCTATATACTAATAAGAGTCAAGCTAAGAGTCAAATCAAGGACTCAATGCCATTTATAATAGATAGAATGAAAATATAATACTTAGAAATTTATTTAATCAGGGAGGTGAAAGACCTCTACAAGTAGAACTACAAAATACTGATGAAAGAAATCCTAGATGACACCAACAAATGGAAAAACGTCCCATGTTCATGGATTGGTAGAATCAACATCGTTAAAATGTCCATTCTGCCTAAAACGATTTATAGATTCAATGAAATTCCCATAAAATACCAATATCTGCCTTCACAAATCTAGAAAAAATAATCCTAACCTTCATTTGGAACCCAAAAAGATCCTGAATAGCCAAAGAAATCTGACGCAAAGATATCTTATTGTGGTTTTAATTTGAATGTCTTTAATAATTAATAATGTAAAACATTTTCCATGTGCTTGCTTGCCATTGGTACATTTTCCTTGATGAAGTGTTTGTTCAAATCTTTTCTCCATTTTTATTGAGTTGTTTAGCTTTCATGGAGTTGTAAAATTTCTTCTTATATTCTAAACACACATCCTTTATCATGTGTAGGGTTTGCAAATATATTCTCACAGTCTCTGACTTGTCTGTCCATTTTCATAATATATCTTCTGAAGAGCAAAATTTTTAATTTTTTAATTTTGTTAATTTTAGTTTATCATTTTTTTGGAGTTTGTACTTTCTGTATCCTATTTAAAAAATATTTTCTCAAAGTCAGTCAGATTTTCTCGTATGTTTTCTTCTGGAAGTTTTATATTTTTTGTTCTTACATTTAGACCTGTTTCAAGTTGCTTTTGTATGAATTTGAAGTTTATTTATATATATATATATACATAGAGAGAGAGAGAGACAGAGAGAGAGACAGAGAGAGAGAGAGAGAGAGAGAGAGAGAAAGAGAGAGACAGAGAGAGAGACAGAGAGAGAAAGAGACAGAGAGAGTATCCAATTTTCGTAGCATAATTTGCTGAAAAGATTATCCTTTCCCCCATTAAATTCTCTTAGCACTTTGGTCAAAAATCAGTTTACTAAATGGATGGGTCTATTTCTCTACTCTTTCTTCTGTTCCACTGATTTAGATATCTATCTTTATGTGAATAGCACGCTTTCTTTATTGCTATAACTTTCTAATAAATCTTGAAGTTAGGTTATGTAAGTCATTAAACTTTGTTCTTTTTTCAAAATTCTTTTTGCTTGTCTATATCCTTTGTATTTCCATATACATTTTAGAATCAGTTTATCAATTTATACAAAAATGCCTGCTGAACATTTTTCCTACTATTTTTTTTTATTTCAAAATATTAAAGGGGTACAAATGTTTTAGGTTAAATGAATTGCTTTTGTAATGCTTGAGTTCCAGCTATAGGTGTGCCCAATCACTTAAAATGTATTCATTGTACGCATTAGGTAGGTTTTTGGCCCTCTTCTCTTCCCCTCTCCCACCTGGTTGATTTCCACTGAGTTTTACTTTCCTTTGTGCACATGTGTGCACATCGGTTAGTTCCAATTTAATAGTGAGTATATGTGGTGTTTGTTTTTACATTCTTGAGATACTTCACTTAGGAGAATGGTGTCCAGTTCCATCCATATTGGTGCAAAAGTTATTCATTCATCTTTTTATGGCTGAATAGTACTCCGTAATATACATATGCCCCATTTTATTAATCCACTCAAGAATTGATGGGCACTTGGATTGATTCCACATCAACTATGATAAAATCCATCATCTGAGAGTACAGTTCAGTGATTTTTCACATATTCATGGAGTTGTGTGACATAAGTATTGCAAAAAATTATGTTCTGAAACAAATAATTCTGGGACATTTTCATCACTCCAAAAATAACACTTGGGGGGACTTCAAGATTACTGACTAGAGTCAAGGCTTGTCAGACCTTCCTGGCAGAGGAGTTGAGGGTTGGACTGAGGGGAGCAGAGGGTGATTCCTGATCAAGATTGGACCACAGGGACTGACACCAGTGGAGTCTGGGGGCACCACCAGGAGGAACTGAGCAGCCCAGGGAGGGGATAGAAGGGAGAAATTGTGCAAATCAAATCAAGGGAGTTCTGGAGCCCAAGGAAAGGGTAAGAGTTTTTCCCCTTCTCCCACCCAGGTACCTCAGGCCTGTGACAGGACAGAGGGCTCTCATCTCATGGGGGTGTGCCACGAGAAACCAGTGAACTGGCATCCCTGCATCTGGATGCGTCCTTCTCTGCACCTCCTGCACTTCTGGCATCACAGGAAGTAATTTTAGCTCAAACCAATCATAGCCATGGGGCCGCACCCACCCCATATAGCAACTGCAAAACCACCTTGCTCTGAGTGACTGAGCCTGCCTCAGGCAATGGGAGTGCACTGCCAACCAAGCCTGCCTCAGACAGTGTAGCCACCACTATGTGTTGGAAAGGAGGGTGGTTGTGGTGCGGTAGCCGTCGCTTGGAGAGGAAGAGGGTGGACCACTGCCCTCCCCCTCCCCAGCTTGAGAGAGGCGAGGGAGGATCGCAGCCCATCCCCCCAACCATAGGAGCCGCTGGGGTTCTCTGTGCTGAGTGACCCTCTTTCAGTGTCAGGGGAGTGTTCCTGCCCTGAGTTGGCAGGGCAGCCTCAGTTTGTGATCTTCCTGACCACAGGCATTTGGTGCCTCCTCCTGCTGATGGTGCAAGTGGCAGGGTGGGGAGGTATGAGGGAGAGTTCTTGGTTTCAGGGTTGGACAGCAAGTGAGAGTCCATGCCCATTGGGAGGGTGTGGAAGAGCACAGAAGAGCAGGGGTCTGTAAATGTGGCCCAGCCCCTTCCCCCAGAGAGCCACCATACTGGAGTTTGCTGAACCACTGAGACTCAATTTGTATAAGTACTGGTTCCCATGGAAACTGAATGCCTCATGTGCCTCAGGCTGAATATGAACAGCTGCCCCCACCACCACACACTTTAATAGGGAGTTCAGATTGATTCAAGAGTTTCTTGAGCTGCTACTATTCCCCTGGTAGGAACATCCCCCGGTGGAATCTTCTGGGGATAGAGAGGCCCACCCACCTTGCCTTGAGATCTAGTGGTGGAAAAGGGGTGTACAATTGGAGATTCCCCTATCTGTCAGCATCATGCAGAGATGCATGCCAGTGGGCCAGACTCACAAACTGTAGGTAAACTCAGGAGTCCAACTTGGGTGAAGAGGAAACACAAGTGGACCAATCGGAAAAGAAAATGCCCAGCTTTGTGGATAGGGATGGAAAAAGCCTGGCTAGAGTCCTCAGCAATCACATGAGTAGGCCGCTCCCATTAGGAGCAGCCCTCCAAGCTTGGAGAGATAGCCCTGAACTCCATATCAGCAGCTCCCCCTAGTGGCTCGATAAGCAAACTCTGAGACCCATAGAGGCTCACACACCCAGGCTCTCACAGCCCAGCTATGATCTATCTTGTTATTCCCACCACCCCAGTGGGCAGCAGGGTCCAAGCAATCTGGGAGCTACAAGGCTCCTCCCAAAGCTTGAGGCATTCATATACCCGACATGGGAGACCAGAGCCTACCACAGGCAAAATAGATTACCTCAGTTACTGGCCTCTCCATGCAAACTACAATCAATGATAGCAGGAACAACTCCATAGCTCAACATAGTGCCTTTCATCTGAAGCTATTAGGGAGTGATGGATTTATACCCACAAGTATAATCCACCAGCGTGGAGCTTAACCTGGGGAACCAAATTCACTACACTCCCTTGGGAACAGGTGAAGACAACAGGTCAGAGGTAACCCAAGAGGTTCATCAAATTTGCTAAAACACCCCTAAATCAATAGAGGACCAGCATTCCTCTCCCTGTCACTGTCTAGGAATGACCTTTGGCTACTTGGAGACAGAGCTATAAACCAGCCCTAGCACACCCAGATATCGACCAAGAGGCCAGATGAGAAATAATCAATAAAAGAACTCTGGAAATATGAAAAATCAAAACAAGAATTACCCCTCCCCAAAAAGAAATAAATAGCTCCTAAGTAACAGATACCAATTTAAATAAAACAGTTAAAATGACAGATGAAGAATTATGAATATGGATTATAAGAAAACTCAATGAAATTCAAGAGAAAATAGAAACCCAACACAAAGAAGCCAAAAAAAAAATGCAGAAAATGAATGAAAAATTCTCTAACGAAATCAAAGTGTTAAGGAAAAACCAAACAGAGATTCCGGAAATGAAAAATGAATTTAAGGAATGACAAAACACAGTAGAAAGACTTAAGAATAGGCTGGAGCACATAGAAGAAAGAATCTCAGAGTTTGAAGATAACACCTATGAGCTAAATAAATGAGTCAAAGAGAAAGAATACAGAATCAAGAAGCATGAACAAAGCATACCAAAAATAATGAGATTGTATAAAGAGGTCAAACAAAGGAATCACAGGCATTCCCAATGGCAAAGAAGGTAATACACAAGGGTTGGATAATTTACTTGAGGGAATAATTGATGAAAATTTGCCTGGCCTAGCTAGAAATCTATATATCTGGGTACAAGAAGCACATGGGACTCCTGGGAGATTCAATGTTAAAAAGGAAATTACCACATCACATAGTTATTAGCTTGGCAAAGTAAACACAAAAGAGGCCCTCCTACAAGCAATAAGGCAAAAACAGCAGGTAACCTACAAAGGAAAACCCATCAGACTAACTGCAGACTTCTCAACTAAAACCTTACAAGCCAGATGGGACTAGGGACCCATCATCAGTCTTCTAAAACAGAGTAGTGGCCAGCCTAGAATTCTGTACCCTGCAAAACTAACCTTCTTATAGGAAGGAGAAATAAAGACTTTCCAAGACAAGCAATTGCTGACGGAATTTGCAAAGACCAGAACTGCCTTGCAGGAAGTACTCAGACCAGCATTATACATTGACCAGTGCAATAGACATCTACCAGTATAAAATCCACAAAAAGCTAAAGGCAAGAACCCTGATTCCACAATGTCTTGAGAGGTAAAACAAAAAAATAAGAGTCTACCCAATAGGACGAACAGAAAGCCACCCCAGATATCAATTCTCTAAATAAATGTGAATGGCTTAAATTGTCCACTGAAGAGACATAAGCTGGCTAAATGGATAAAAAAATAGAAGCCAAGTATCTTCTGTCTCCAGAAAATGATTCTAACCCACAAGGACTCATTCAGCCTCAAGGGGAAGGGATAAAAAAACTATATTCCAGGTAAATGGAAACAAAAAGAAAACTGGTGTGCCTATTCTTATATCAGATAATATAAAATATAAAGCAACAAAAGTAAAGAAAGACAAAGACAGTCAATTTATAGTGGTGGAGGGAAAAATTCAACAAGAAGACCTAACAATTCTAAATATGTATGCACCCAACATAGGAGCACCCAGTATATAAGGCAAATCCTGCTTGACCTAAGCAAAATGATAAACAGCAATGCCATAATAACTGGGGACTTTGGCACCCCAGTGACAGAACTGGACCGATCCTCCAACCACAAAATAAGCAAAGAAACAGTGGATTAAAAAGAACTCTAGAACAAATGGCCCTAATAGACATCTACAGATCATCCCACCCAAATAACACAGAGTATACATTCTTTTCATCAGCTCATGGAACTTTCTCTAAAATTGATCACATCCTAGGCCACAAAACAGATCTCAAAAAAAAAAAAAATAGAAATTATACCATGTATCTTCTCAGACCATAGTCAAATAAAATTAGAAATCAATTCCCACAAAAACACACATCTCTACAAAAAGTCATGGAAATTAAACAGTGTATTGCTGAGTGATTGTCAGGTCAAGGGGAAGATTCAGATGGAAATCAAAATATTCTTTGAACTAAATGATAATGGGGACACAAGTTACCAAAATTTGTGGGATACTGCAAAAGCAGACCTGAGAGGAAAACTCATAGCCTTAAATTCCCACATCCAAAAGACAGAAAGATCACAAATCCGCAATTTAATGAATCCTCTCAAAGAACTGTAAAGGAATGAACAAACCAACCCTAAATCCAGCATAGGAAAAGAAATAATCAAAATCAGAAAATAACTAAATGGAATCAATAAAAAAAGAACTATATAGAAGATTAATTTAAAAAGTTGGTTCTTTGAAAAGAAAACGATATTGACAGGCCTCTTGCTAGATTGATTAGAAGCAGAAAGAACAGAACTTTAATAAGCTCAATTATAAATGAAAAAGGAGAAGTCACAACTGATATGGAAATACAAAACATAATCTTTGAACACTATAAAAATCTATTTGCTTTTGGTATATCCCACAGATTTTGATAACTTGTGTCCCCGTTATCATTTATTTCAAAGAAACTTTTGATTTCCCTCTGTATTTCCTCTTTGACCCAATAGTCATTCAACAATAGATTGTCTAATTTCCATGACTTTGTGAAGTGGTGAGTATTTCTGTTGAAATCGAACTCTAAGTTTATACCACTATAATCAGAGAAGATACACAGTATAATTTCTATTTTCTTGAATTTGTTGAGATCTGATTTGTGGCATAGTATGTGATTAATTTTGGAGAAAGTTCCATGAACTGATGAGAAGAATGTATATTCAGCTTTATTTAGGTGGAATGTTCCGTAGAGGACTCTCAGACCCTTTTGTTCTAGAGTTCTGTTTAAGTCCTTTATTTCTTTGCTTATTTTCTGTTTGGAAGGTCTATCCAGTTCACTCAGTGGGGTGTTGAAGTCCCCGGCTACTATGGCATTGTTGTTTATGATGCTATTTAGATCAGACAGGGTTTGCTTTATGTATCTGGGTGCTCCTGAGTTGGGTGCATAAATATTAAGAATTGTTAATTCTTCGTGTTGGATCTTCTCTTTTACCATTACATAGTGGCTGTCTTTGTCCTTTCTTACTTTTGCTATTTTAAAGCTTATGTTATCTGAAATAAGTATAGCTACCCCTGCTTTTCTTGACTTCAATTTGACTGCAGGATTGTTTTCTATCCCTTGACCTTGAGCCTAAAAGCATCTTTGTGGGTTACATGCATTTCTGGAAGAAAATGGGGGGAAGACTCTTTCAGACATTGGTCTGGCTAAGAATTTATGAAGAAGACCCCCAAAGCAATCACAACAGCAACAATAGGGGAAAGGAATTCCTCAAAAACTGATTCATGTGATTAACTGTACACCTCGGTAAATTCACTGAAAATCATTTAATTGTACACTTAAAATGGAGCGTTGGTTGTACGTAGATACAGTTGGAGCACTATGTATGTACTCTCTGGACTACTTTGACAGAGTAGGTTTTTGAATGTAACAAGATAA
>CAUYRT010084856.1:0-21826 GCA_963574885.1 Lepilemur ruficaudatus
GACAGAGTAGGTTTTTGAATGTAACAAGATAAGTCAACTTGAGTGGTAATATATTTTGGGAAATCAGCTCACTACAAATTGTGACTGTAAACATTGTACTGTAAGTGTTTTGTAGTTTTCCCCCAATAAAATTTTCGGAAGGAAAAAAAAAACAAAAATTCTAAACTATCTACTAAGAAATGAAAAGAAAAACATTTTGCAACAAATCAAAGGATTAAGATTAGATAGAATACTAAGAGAAGTGTTTAGAGGATAGTCTTAATTGCCGTGATTACTAAAAAAGAACAGAAATAAATAAATTCAGTATCCTTAGGAAATTCGAGGAAAAAGCTAAATAAACCAAAGAAAACCAGAAAGAATGAAGTAATAAAATATTAAAATTAATTAAACACAAAAAAACAGATTAAGAACCATGAATATGAGACCATATTAATAATATTGGTGAAGCTCATTCTGTATATAGGAGAAAGCATGAAATAGTAAATGAATGATATTTTCCCAACAGATTTTTCCTCTAGAAGAAAAAATAAATAATCTAAAATAGAAATAATTCCAATTAAATTAACAAAAAGTGGGGAAAAAATGAAAACCTTGCAAAAAATTTTTAAAAATCTGCACATATAAAGGGTATGGTATCTGCTCAATCAAGACTGAAAACAAAGAAGCCATTAACTGCAAGTATGTGATGATGTAAAGATGTTAAAATTTTATATGATGAAAGATAGCAAAACCTTCAATATAAATAAAATAAGTCTAAAACATATTTACAATTCAGATGATGAACAAAGAGGCTAGTATTTAGATGAGACCAAATTTTCAGAAATAAAGAAAAACAATCTAAGAAAAACAATGGACCAATGATATGAACGGAATTTTCATAGTAGAATAAATTCAAATGGCCAAAAGAAATATGAAGATACACTTAAATTTACTAGTAGTCATGGAACTAAAAATTAAATTAACAGTAAGAAATTATTTTACTCCTATTAGACTGGCAAAAAAAATTGAAAAGAGTTTTAAGATTTATTGTTGGCAGATACGTGAGTAAAGGGATTTTCTCACACACTGAAAGTGGAAAAATTCATTACATCAGAGAGATACAACCCAAACCTCAGTGAGATACCACTTCCTGTCCACCAGAGTGGCTACCATAAAAAAATGCAGACAGCAAGTGTTGGTGAAGATCTGGAATAATTGGAATCCTCATTGATGGCGGGATGTACACAGGTGCAGCCACTTTGGAACACAGTTTGGCAGTCCCTCGAAATGTTGGGTGAGTGGTTGCCAGAGGCTGAAGGGAATGGAGAGGAAAGGGGAGTGAATACTAAATGAGTAGAGTTTCTTTGGGGGTGAAGAAAAATTAGATAGTGGTCATGATTGTGCAGCTCTGTGAATACACTGAAAACCACTGAATTCTATACTTCAAAGTGAATTTTGCATTGATTTTCTGTGAATTTTATGATATGTGAATTATATATCAATAAAGCTGTTATATGAAGAAAAGGCACCTTGGCTCAGAGGTCAAGCAGACATGGGGAGGACCATCTCTCTGGTGCTCCCCAGCTGTCTGATCTCCCTCCCTCGGTGCTGACTTTACAAGGTGAACTGCATGGGCGGGTGATGTCTGCAGGGGCCCGGCACACACCTGGTGGTTAGACTCCAGAATTTTCTATCTCTAAGGACAGCTTCTACCCTAGAGGGTCACCTATCTCCCATCCTGGGAGACTCACCCCCTGAGTGAGCCTCTGGGTGTTGCATGCTTTCCTTTGGGGGCGCGAGAAAGCGTCGCCATGCCCACTCCCTTCCCCAGACTCATCCCGGAGGCTCCCCCAGCCGTCAGAGAACTGGCTCCCTGGGTCCTCTGAAGGGTGGGGCCTGGAGGAGGTGCTCAGTCCTCTGCTAGGTTGGCCCTTTTCGCCTGAGTGGTCCTTCCCAGACAAGTTCTCCCTGGAGGTGTGTGTGTGTGAGGGGAGGCGTGAGAAATGCAGAGAAGAAAGAATGAAGGAGATTCGTTTTGTTCTTCGCACGAGTAGAAGCCCAGGGCTGAGGGAGGCCTAGCCCGGGCAGGGCTTCCCTGTCCAGCTGACTTGCATACCCACCCACGATGGACAGGATGACAACCATGAAGTCGAAGATGTTCCAGCTGTTGGTGAAGTAATAGTGGTGCAGAGCAGCCATCTTGATGATACACTCATCAGGTTGATCATGGTCAAGATGCTGACCTTCTCAGGGCTTTGGTCATCTGTTTCCACCATCATGGTCACCATATTCAAGCAGATGAGAAACATGATGGTGACATCGAAGGCCTGCTTGGTCACAGTGTCGAATATGAAGCCCTGGTACATCTTTTTGTGTGCTCATCGGTCATTTGTGTAATATACCTTTCTTGAAGAAATCTCTATTCAAATCCCTTAACTAGGCCGGGCGCGGTGGCTCACGCCTGTAATTCTAGCACTCTGGCAGGCTGAGGTGGGTGGATCGCTCAAAGTCAGGAGTTCAAGACCAGCCTGAGCAAGAGGAGACCCATCTCTACTAAAAATAGAAAGAAATTAATTGGAAAACTAAAAATATATATAGAAAAAATTAGCCAGGCATGGTGGTGCATGCCTGTGGTTCCAGCTACTTAGGAGGCTGAGGCAGAAGGATTACTTGAACCCAGGAGTTTGAAGTTGCTGTGAGCTAGGCTGATGCCACGGCACTCTAGCCAGGGCAACGGAGTGAGACTCTGTCTCAAAAAAAAATTAAAAATAAAAAAAAAATCCTTTAACTAGCTTATTTATCTTTTTATTGTTGAATTGTAAGAGTTCTTTACATATTCTGAATACTAAGCCCTTATTAGATATGACTTACAAATAGTATTTCTCCCAGTCTGTGGGCTTTTTCATTTGTTGGTGGTGTCTGTTGGAGAACAAAAGTTTTTAATTTTAATGAAGTCCAATTTATTTATTAAAAAACAGTGGAAAAATTAATTGTTTAGCTTTGAGGGGAAGATGTCTTTCAACTTCCGTTAAGTTAAAACTAGATATACCGTTCAATCTAGCAATCTACTACTGGGAATATACCCCATATTAATAAAAATCCATGTAAAGATGTAGGTATAAATATATGTATTGAAACATTGTTTGTGGGGCAAAAACCGGAAACTAAATAAATGATCACCATAGGTTGCTGTATAAAATATGACACCACACCATGGACTATTATGGAGCTATTAATAAAGAATGATTAAGGCTATACAATATGACTAACGCTCATTTCTATTAGGAAGTTTCAAGGTGAAACAAAAATATTAAAAGGGTAGATAATATGATTACAATTGGGAAAATGAAACTTAATTTTACAAACCATATTTATATATTTGAACATATAGCTTCATATATTATTATGAGTTCTAAAGAGTATGTATGAGAAGAATATGGACTGTGAGACCAGAGACAAAAAGGGGTAAGAGAAAGGTTAGAAAAGAAAAAGGCTCATCCTATTCCAGAGGCCTTAGTTCATATCCCAAATTAATTATAAATAGCACCATTGGAATTATAAATGACAGAGCTACACAGTTATATGTGGATGCTGTGCATTGATTGAAGTTGTATGTAGAGAAAAATTATGAATTTCATACCCATCTAGGTTTAACAATAAAAGATGCGTAGGTCATCCAGCAGTCTGGCAAGATGTTATGGACTAAGGCTTTGTGTCCCCCTAAAATTCATTTGTTGAAGCCCTAGTCCCCAAGGTGATGATATTTGGAGATATGGGCCCTTTGGTAAGTAATTAGGTCAAGAGGTTAGAGCCCTCCAGATGGAATTAGTGCCCTTATAAGAACAGTTACCAGAGACCTAGTTAGCTATCTCTGCCATGTGAGGGCACAGCAAGAAAGTCAAGGACTGTAAACCAGAAAGAGAGCTCTCACCAGAACCCAACCATGCTGGCATCCTGGTCTCAGTCTTCCAGTTTCCAAACTGTGAGAAAATAAAATTCTATTGTTTATATCACCCAGACAACGGTATTTTGTTATGGCAGCCTGAACAGACCAATACATATGTGCTAGAGAAGGTAGAAAGTGATAATAAGTATATCGCATTTTTTAAAATTCCTGCCTTAGAATATAATCATTTGTCATAATACTTTGTGAGAAAATAAGCTCATAATTTTAATTTAACACCTCCATCAAGAAGCTCATAAAGAGTCCAGGTGGAGCAACATGCAAACACAAATTAACTGTGACATAATGTGATGAGAAATGAAGTTCTAAAAATCTTCTATAGAAGTAGGGAAGAAACAATGGTTTTAGGTGGGGATTTAGAAAAGATTTCAAAGAAAGAATACATTATGAATAGGCCTTGAAACATGAATATTTTCAAAAAAAAGGAGAGAAATAAGACATTAGAAAAAGAAGAGAAAGTATAAATAAATGTACACAGATTAGCAGTTTATTTACTTTGAGAAAGATGTGCAATTTTGATTGAATTAGATTGTAGGCATATGGATGAAAGTGGCCTGGATGTAGTCGGAATGCTCATTGTGAAAAATCTTTCTCTTAGTTTGTGTTCCCAGAAGCAGATTCTGAGACAAAAATTTGAATACAAGTAGTTCATTTGCAAGAGCCACCAGGGATTGCTTCTGACCTTCCTAGCTATAAACTGGGGATTCCCATGACCCCTCCTTGGGTTTGAGCAATTCATTAGAGCAGCTCACAGAGCTTAAGGAAACACTTTGCTTGCATTTATCTATTTCTTATAGCAGCTAGATGGAAGATATGCATAGGACAAGCCATAGGAGAAGGGACCCAGTGCTTCCATGCCCTCTCCAGGTGTCTTCTTCAGAACCTCCACATAATTCAGCTATCCAGAATCTCTCTGAAACCAGTCCTTTATGGGTTTTACAGAAGCTTCATTACATAGGCATGATTGATTAAATCATTAAATCATTGGCCATTGTTGAGCAACTCAACATTCATCAGCTTTCCCGTCCCTGGAGGTTGGGAGGCAGCTCCAGTCATGCCTATGCTAAATTGATTGACCTTGGTCCAATCAGTCATGCCAAAAAGACCAGTCATGTCTTTTTTTAGTGACCAGCTCCCTTCCTGAAGCTATCTACAGGCCCCAACTACCAGTTGTCTAATTAGCATGCAAAAGACACTAATCACTCCTGAGATTCAAAGGGTTTTAAGAGCTGAATGTCAGGAAACTGGGACAAAGACCAAATATATATCTTGCAATCTCACACAGGTCATATGGTTAAATAAACAAATAGGTAAAGTAACACTTTGGAAAATTTAATAAGCAGGGGAAACAAATTCTTAATGTCAGGTTTGATGTCATGACTTTGCCTAAATCTCTGAATGTAAATTGCAAAAACTAATAAAATGTCAAATAACTTTTAAATTGAAGCCCCCAAATTTAGCAAATTTAGGTGATGGAAAGCTATATTCTACTTTACGGTGTAAAGCACATGTATTTTTGAGTGATATGGATTAGATTTGTGTATTTTACTTCTCAAGAAATGTAGAGACAGTTTGCAGGAATTTGACATAGATGGAGAGCCCTGTATACCACAAATGAAAGAGTTCAGAGCTTTCAAATTGCTCTATGTAAACCGAAGAGCCTCTTTAAATAACAGATCCATCCTTCTTCCTCTTCTCAAATAAATTGGAAACAAAATGCTGACTTAGTAAAAATGTTGAAAAGCATGTTTCCTGAAGAAACATGAAATTTAATTATTATTATGTGAAGCTTACAGAGAAAATATGAGGGCATTTTACATGAATGAACAGGATAGTAATTTTGAGAGATGGTAATAAATATTCAGAAATCAAAAAAGTAGCAATGCTGTAATAGGTGATTCCCATTAGCACTACTTGTTAGTGTGTATTTGATATGTAATAATGTTACTGACCTCATGGTTCTTGGTCCCTGACTCAATAAAATTGGAATGAGACTGAAAAAGGAACTTGTACAGGCAAGGCTTTATTGGGAAAGAGAGGGCAGCATGGGGTGGGGTGGGGGCGGGTTTGCTCAAACAAAAGGGAGACAGTTCTGGTTAAGGAGCAACCAGCTCTCTGAACAAAGGGTTTGGGGAACTTTTAAAGGGTAGAGAGAGAAAGTTTGACGCCAGCATTGAAATTGTAACATGTAGAGACAGAGTTTTGTTGGCAGCTGCCCATCAATCATGCTTCTTAATACATTGCATGTCTGATTAGCATGTTAAATATCCACCCTTGGATGTGATTTTTAGCATTAAAATGAGGCAAAAAGCATAGAATGGTCAACTTTGGACTTCATCTTGGCAGTAACCAGTTTGCTCTGGCTTTCACTGGGGCCAGGAACACCTGCACAATGATTGCCACATCCTGTTAAAGAAAGCAGAACTACTTTCTATTGAGACTAGATACTAATCATTTTCAAAGCTTTTGTTCAGTATTGTAAGCAGGCTTAAGGTTTGACTCAGGGCTCAGGAGGTAGCCAAACCCCTCCTGTACTAGCTCAATAACACAGGCACAGAAGAAGCACAAATTCATTTACAAGTGGTTGTCTTACAATGATACGCAAAGAATTTACTGAGGAAATGTGTGTATTAAAAATTTAAGTTCAAAGGTCCTTTTTTTATTAACTGGAATTCATCCCCTCTACGATCCATTCTGCTCAACAGACTTCAACCATGTTCTTACATGGCAACAATAAAGGACTGCAATTAAAAGCATCTTAAATTTGACTTTGCAAATAGTTTAAAGCTTTTCCAGAGGAAATAATGTGTATCTTTTACAACAGTCCATTCTTCATTCTCTCTTAAATTAGCTGCATAATATGTGAGCAAATTTCCATGCCTAGTTAGAGCTCATTATTCAGTGAAGTCTCTGGGAATTAGGATTTTTTTAAATCAATTTTTTTCTTTGCCCTTTAAGCATCTTTCCAATTTAAGCAGTCCCAAAGAACACTGATATCATTGTACCCATTAATTTGTTCTTGTTTTTGATGAAATAGCAAGAAGCATGGATTTTTCACATTGACCATTTATGTGTATATACATTTTTAAATATATTTAGTATTGTAAAAAAATGCATAACTTGATAATTGCAAACTTTCAAATATAATATGTAAAGATTATGACTCAGAGAAGATTAAATGTAGAATGAATAGCCAACATGATAGAAAGGAAAAAGGCAACATAAAATGAAATCTTAAATTGCCAATGTGTTATTTAAATATTTTAAGTTTCTTTCTCTGGGATGATCATTTTCTAGATTTGATTTAAAGATGTTGTAAGCATTGTCTGCTGCTGCTGCTTCAGTTGTTTGTAATCTCAATATGTGGCCATGTCAAATCATAATGTGATACTGTCCAATTCATAAATAGGAGCCTGTTCCCTTGCTCGTTTTTGTCTTCAGGATTTCCAGATGCAGCCCTGACAATTAAGGAATTCACATAGAGCATATCTGTTTGATCTAAATCCTAGTATCTACATATGATTTTGTGTTTCCTACTTGTTTGCAAGGCGATTTGTAGCATGTCAACAGCCAAAATTAAAATAATTGTTTTTAAGGAAAAGTAATGGCTCTTTTAACTAGATCCAACTAGGATAATGAGATATTTTCTATCAGAAAAACAATATATAGAAAAAGATATCTAATAAGCTGAGGAATCTAGCATAGCAAAATAATGTAGGACTGACTTAAAGAAATAAGACAAAATTGTTCTAAATATATGTTTATGAATAACCATTATTATTAAGAACAATGAGAAAAAACTCTGAGTTTAAGATTACGATTGATTTTGAATAAAGTCTAGCCTTTGGCATTTAGCAATTTTTAGGATTTAATCTTGTAGAAACTTCACTTATATAATTAGAAAAGTGATAGTATTACCTAACTCATTGGCTTAATGAAGAATTTAAAGCAACTATAGTATTTGAAAAGTGTTAATGTATTTAATACCTTTCTGGTATCAAATGCTTTCATTCAGCATTCAAATTAATTCATCAACTTTTGTTATGTTGATAAAATTTAAAAGGCAATGAACTTAATAAACTGCTATACCTCTGAGATTGCCATATCGTATGAACATGTGACATTTGCTATTGTCATGGTACCAGTTTAGATTTTTTTTTTTTAAGACATGAGACAGGGTCTTGTTCTATCTTCTAGGCTAGAGTTCAGTGGCGTCATCATAATTCACTGCAACCTCCAACTCCTGGAATTAGGTGATCCTCCTGCCTCAGCCTCCCAAGTAGATGGGACTACAGGTTCTGACCACACCCAGCTGATTTTTCCATTTTTCTTTTTTTTTTTGTAGAGATGGGGGTTTTGTTCTTGCTCAGGCTGGTCTTGAGCTCCTCCCCTTAAGTGATCCTCCTGCCTCAGACTTTCAAAGTGCTAGGATTACAGTTGTGAGCCACTGCACCTGGCCCAGTGTAGGTTTTTAAATCCAACCTCTAAGACATTTATTGACTTCTTAAAAGAAATAAACTGATCATTAGGGTATGCTGAAACTATGTGACAATAGGTACTTTAATACTATTATCAAAATGCCAGAATCTAGCTTTAAGATAATTGTTGTGGGTCTCTAATTCTATCACTTTAAGAATCATGAGAAATTAATGCTTTTCAATGGGATTGAAAAGAAATCAAAACATGTTCTGTTCTCTGTCGCTCTCCATCTTGCTGAATACTATCTCTGCCTCTGCAAATTCAAGAAAGAAGCTTCCCATGGCCAATGTTTTCTTTCCAAATGGAGACTTTTTCAGTTATATTTCTCCTCTGAATTTTGAGAAGCATTGTTCCTCAAATTGCCTTTTTTTCTCATATCACTACATTAGTAGCAAGCAGTGGTTGCCTTAGCAACTCTTTAATAGGCTGCAACTCTCACAACTTGCTTTTTCTGGAGAGTCTTCAGACAGGCTTTATAATGGAGCCAATAGCTCTTCCTAATAAATATGCAAAAACATCATTTCTGATTAGAAAACTAATCATGTAGATTAAATATTTAAATATTTTATTATACATTTAAGAGTTATTTGCATATATTTATCAAAAAACCCAAGTTTTTGTTTTTAAAAAATAATAGGTGATAATGGTGACATCTACCATTTACTCAATATTGTATTACCTCATTTTTTGACCTACAAGGTAAACATATGCAGCATTACTTTTAACATTTACCAATTGAGAAAACTAAACTTTACAGGGGTTAGTTCAGCAACATGCTGATAAATATTTAACAACCAAAAACCAACTCTCTGAAAAATAAAAATGCCTATAGATATAAAATTTTATTTTAAATATCACAATAAAATATTTATAACACAAAGCTTAAAAAGTAATTATCTTTGTTTTCATATGATGTATTTGATTTTAAGTTTATATAACTTAATTTTTAATAAAGGCTGTGTTTCACAGTTGGCTTGCAAATTTCCTAAAAATTCAAAAATTGACACTTACATCTAGTACTAGTTATCTCCAGGCTACCATTAGATTAGTTACTTGCTCAAAAAGTTACCTGCTAGCAACCACTGTAATATGTAGAATTAACAGAGCTATTATAGTAGGAGACTAAAAAAAATATGGCTACAGTGTCGCCTCAGAAGTTTAAAGAAAGAGTTCTCTGTTGGCACTGCCCACTCACATTCAACTCAAACTTCTCTGACATATTTCTCTCTCCTTTTGATTTTCCTGGTAATCTACTGCTCAGGACCCAGCACTCCTTGTCACTATAATTTCCTGGCATTAATACCCTTCCTTTGTTCAATCTCATCTCATGACCTACTACCCATTTCCATAGTTGGCCTCCACAGCCTTGACCTTGACTGATCTCCCTCTTGACTGACCTCTGCTCAGTTTGACCTATTCCTCAGGCTTTGTTTGTGCTGATTCCACCACAGTTTTTTCCTTTAGTTGCCAGATCTTACAGGAGCCTTAACAGAAAACGGGTGCCCTTTGAGAGAGCATTGGCAAAAGGAAGTTAGAACACGGAACTCCTTGAACCCAAGGACTGGCACCAACATATCAGTAGCCCACTGATAAGATCTACTGCTTACTCCTGGCAATACCGTGAAGGAGGTGAAACTTATTTTTGACACCTCATCATTTTCTTTTTATTACTCTCTCCTCATGTATTCTCAGGTGAACTGGCTCCTCCTTTTTGTTTAATTTCCTCACGCTTCCCTCCCTATGACAAGATCCTCAAAAACCAGCTCAAAATGAACGTATTTCATGAAAATTTCTCTTCTCTTCACCGCCTCAATTAGTATCAATCAATTACGTCTTTACCCTCTCACAACATTTTGCTCATGCTTGCACTATAATTAATAGAAATCCCTTTCAAGGAAAATTTATGTAATGATTGTTAAGTGCCAGACACTAAGATATATACTGGCAATATAGAGATGAATATAACTGGAAAATACTCCTTGACCTAGAGGATACATTTCGGAAATGCAAACACTGAGGGAGGACAAAGAGCTACAGTAGAGGAAATTGTTTTGAAAGCAAATGAATAAATTTGGTCTTTATTGAGCCTCAAATCTCTCAGCATAGGTTCCCACCTATTCTTATTCTATTTAGGGTCGATCTTAACATCAGCTAAAATACAACAGGACCTTAATTTTATTGTCAGAAGAAAAAAAGCAGTGCTGTATTATAGCTACTTTATTTCTTTCATTAATGCATCAGTGGTATTATTTCCAAGTATTAAAAGCAGAGATGGGATAAGAGACCCTATTTATACTGAATATATTCCAAAAGAAATCATATTTTGATTCAACAAACATTTATGGAGGATTTACTATGTGACAGGTACTAGGCTAGAGATTTTCAGAATGATATTTAATCCTTCCTACAACCTCCTATTTTATGGGTGAGAGAATCAAGTTATCTCATAAATTAATCCCATAGCTCCTAAAAATTTGACCAAGACAACTAAGAAAATAAGACAAATATCAGTGTCTCATTTATGTAAGAAAGGACAGAGTATAATGTCATTAATTCATTGCTATGTTAGCCAAATATAGAAAGTCATGCATATTCACTAATAATTACACATTGTCTATAAGGACTAACTACATGGTTGATTCTACATGGACAGCATATGTTTGATGTTATTAGTGGCGTTTTCCAAGAGTGATGATAAGTATTTTCTTTTTCCTTTTTTTTTTTTTTGTTCATTTGTTCTGTTTTTGTAGAAAGATAGGCACTGTGGACACAGGTGGATGCAGGTGAACTCCAAATAATTGCCTTGGAACTTGCATGGCATTCCAATTCAATCTTCAATGCTCATGAAATTCAAAGCAGGAGAGTCTAGCATGAGGCAATACTTAGGCTTTGGCCCTCTTTAGTTTTGTAATTGTTTGCTTTTCTTTGCTCTATGAATACTTTATGACTCAGAATATCAAAAATGCACCAACAGTTGCAGTAGATAAAAGACCCTCCACCATGTGCAATCCATGGGGAGAACACCATTGGAGACCAAAGGAGCAGTCTGACCTTTCCTAGTACATTCATTCCATGTAGGAAGTAAGGATTTCATAGTAGTAGTTTCAGTATCATTACAAAGCACCTCGTCTCTGAAATAGCTGGCCCTTTCAAGGTTAAACTTTTGATGTAATTATCAAGTATTCATCTATCTAAAATATTTCTCTTTTCACTCTGTATTTGGCTATATTTTTTGTTACTTATAAGGTATGACACTTAAAATCTAAGTAGTCATATATTCTTTGAATTTGCCCTGGTAGCTCCCAGGAGAATAACAAACCTATAATTCCAGCAGGTTTTTTTATCATCTGTTATGCTTCTATAAAGCCTTAAATATATAAAAGTTTATACTTTGAGTATATATTTATATATAATGAAATAAGTTTAGAATTTTTGGAATATATTCACTCAGTCTTATGATATGCCCTGAATATTTTAAAGAGTTTAAAGTAAGCTTAAAACCAATGAACCTATAAAGCAAATTTCTATCACCTAACTAGTGTCAGCAAAGAAATATGTCTAGAATTGCACCTACCCAAAATAGTCTTATAGACATTTAGGAATGTCTAATTATATGTGGAGTCCTTCTGGAGAATCACAAATTATAACTTATGTTGTATTTGTAACAGAAAAAGAATATATAAATATACAACACATAGAAAAATAATTTATCTTCCTGGGATTTTAAGTCATCAGAAAAAGGGCAGATTTTTAAAGAAGCCTCATATCTTATTTTCTCTGATTCCATGGTGTTCTTTTAAAGAGATTGAAAAAGACTAGAATTCATTACAAGTCCTTAATTGCCAGTTTCTCTACAAAATAGATGTTTATGTGTAGGCTTCAGAATAGCTACCATTCATTTGAGGGAGATCTTGTACAGCCGAAGTTTAAATAAACAGCAATGTTTTACTAAGTTTGCAAAAGCGTAATTAGTCCTAGAGGCACAATATTTTTAAGCGTCAGATACTTGTTCTCCAGCTGTACTATTTGGTTCTGTAGTTCCAGAAGTGGTTTACAGCCATCTCATTGAAGGCCATGCCTTTCATGACCGACAAGCACCTTCACCATGCGTGTGCTCACAGAAACAGAGCCACACGTTGCCACTACTTCTTTGATAGAGGCATCTGCTACTTTTTTTTTTAGATCAGTAGTGCATATAAACACGCAAAATGGATTCCATGGGGGCCTGGTAGCATTAATTTGTGTTTGTTCTGTCATGCAATTATATTACAGAAATGAAATAACTAATTGGAAAATTCACAGGGGGCAGAAATGGTTGTTTAAACATATCTTTCCTACAATTCTGTGTTAGGGTCTAGGGGGATCATAATATTCGTTTCTCTTTCTTCTAACAATAATATCCTATTAGAAGTTATTTTGAAATAGTTGAAGGTTTTTGTTTCTAAGTAGCAAATTTTTTTATTTCCTCTGTGTATATAATAAATAACAAAGGCAGCATGTGTAAAATATCTTCATTTTAAGAACATTGTAAGTAATGCAACCTTCTTATTACAGCTAGTTCAGTTGGTATCTTGATTGGGTTAATGAGATCCAAGTCACTGGCCATAGCACTAAGCGTTGACCACATCTAAACTAATAGACTATATTCTGTACCTTGGAAAGTGTGTATCCTTATAACCATATTCATTTGAAGCCATAAAGATTGTGATTGTTCCCATAAAAAATTAAAATGTGTACTACATAACTTGCTCCAAATCCATCAGTGCCATTTGAGAAAAAAATACGTAGATGATATTCATAGATAGATCACAGATACCACAGATAGAGCTATTATATGTCTCTGTATATGGCAACAGACCCTTCTTTGTGCAGTTGGTGATACTGCTTCAATTTGGAATGCCCTTCCCTCCTGTTTACACTATTCAGATCTTATTCATAGTTAAAGATAAACCAAATGCTGTCTCCTCCATGAAGTTTCTCCTGTTTTCTCCAAATGGAGGTAATGCACTTCCTCTCTTGCCACTGAACTTTTAAGGACCAGGATCAAGTTGTTTTATTTTTAAATGCCTTGACAAATAGTAGACGTTCAAAGACTAGGGGTATGAATAATGATTTTATCCTTATTCTAACTAAGAAAAGAAGACTAAGGAGATGTTATAAGGTCTCACATGGTCTTGAATCACAGTTCCCTTATAATATGTCTATTAAAATACTTTTCAAAATATATTATAGGCTTCTGACTCTGAAGAATGGAATGATCTCCTCTCTGATTCATGATAATTCTTAAGATGGCAGTAAAGGAAAAATAAAACTATAACTCTACAGCAACAAACAAAATGGCAGAGAAGACAAAAGCAGACAAAACTCCAACAGAAGATTGATGACTGATTAAACAAAACCAAAGAAGCCTTATCTGAGTCCCTAGAGCAATGAGAAGGTATTGAAAATTTTATGTTGGGTGGATTTATATAATCAGAGCTACATTTTGTAAAGACAAATGAGACCTGGAAAAAATATTTGAAATGCATGTTAAAAGTTCAGGTTTAATAAACCCAGTATATGAAAAGTTCTTTATATATCCATAAAAAAGATGAAAACATCAATTTAAAAATGAGTAAAAAATATAAATAGTTAATTCCCAAAAAGAATTGAAAATGTACCATAAATATAAAATGGAATCTTAAATATCAATGAAACATATTTTCCCTACAAGACTTCATAATTAAAAATTGCTATTGTCCATGCTACAGGACTCTGCGGTCATTAAAAATATTGTTGAACTGTAAATATTGATATAGAAAAATATTAGTGATTCATTATTAATATAAAGCATGAGTTTCAACAGTCTATAAAATTATTCCCTTTCTTGTAATAGCTATGTGTGCATGCACAGACATATGTTTGTGTGTGTATAGGGACCCAACAGTGAGACTGTGAACAGTCTGCTCCTGAGAAGTTAAAGAAATGTTCTGATCTGAGCATTCTTATTATATAGTAGTCCACTCAATCAGATAAATTACTCTGAAGCATTACTTATACTATTGTGTGTATTTTAATGCATTGATTTTCTTTGTATACTTGTCTCATCCAGAGATAAGATCTACTCATCTATCTTCCTTTTGAGATCCTTGAGGTCAGAAACTCTGTTTTACATTTCATATTTCCAAGACTTACCAGCAACTAATAGAGACTGGGAGCTTAGCATTTTTCAGTGAAATGAATAAGTGAATGTTAAAAATTCTGCCTGAAAATCAACAGTCATGTTTCCTGTGAGTTTTGATAGCACATATCATTTGTACATCTCATCTTGTGTTGACGATGGTTTGCATTGGTTTAGTAGTTTTAAATACATTTATTCTTCTCTCTTAACTAGAATGGCTGCTCAAAGACAGAAAACATGTCAAACTTTGTTTACCATCACTCCATTGGCACAGTGCGGAGTGCAGGTTGGAGCTCAGCATATTCAATATTTTGATTGATAATACATATTCATTCTTTAAAGAATGAGAATTGCTTTATAAGTTTCTGATCTCAGGAGAAATTTTCCCATCTAGCAATGATAACCTGGTATATTTATTTCTTCCAGCACTTTTATTGTCTAAAATCTTTCTCTCTTTCTCTTTCTAACAAAAGCTTGTGACTGGTAAAATTCCTTAATTTCTCACAGTAGACTGTGTACTTCAATTGATGCTATATCAGTATCAGTCTCACATCTTGTCCTAATTCTCAATTGATTCAACACGATGGAAGGAAAATGGAAGTTATAGTGCCCATTCAAACAGCCCAATATTATTGAGACAGAATTAAAGTAATCCCAAAATGAGGGTAACATGAAGTAGTGTAAAGCAAAGTATATTTGGCAAAAGAAGCTAACTATTATCCTTACACTAATGGTATGTTTTATAATAATAATTAATAATGACTTTGGTAGGCTAGGAAATGAGCTAGGGTTTTGTTTTATTTTCATGTATTATTTAATATAACATTCACAAATATCCTTAGAGAGTACTCCCTCATTCACAAACAAGTAATGTGGAACTTGAGGAGTTTAAATGAGACAGCCAAGACACAGTAAGCAGTTGGATTAAGGTTCAAACCCAGTTCTGACATCCAAATACATGTTCTTTAATACTAAATCACATTAAGTTTTCTAATAACCCTTTTCTAAATATCTTCTTCAACAACATAAATATTTTTAAGCACTTATATGCTAGACACTTTACTGGGGGCTGTGAAAAGTAAGATAAATAAGTCAAAATCTCTTTAATAATCTCACTTGGTAACCAGTTCCTCTCAATATATTCTTTTTATCCTTTCCCTATTGCTAGGGCAATATTCCTAAATAAGTGAAACAGAACTATTTGTACAGAAACGACTGAATAAATGTAGGCCACTTTGAGTCACCAGACAATAGCCATTCTATGAGTTTAAGATATTTTAATTATGAATTGGTACAAAAAGCTCCATGACTCATTTTGTCGTGTAGTTTGACTTTACTTTCCAAGTACACTTTTGGTAAGTTTTTAAAGTTGTTCATTTTTTAAAGAAGGATTAAAATATAGATTACCAGTTCACTTATACTTAAATTAGCACAAGATCATGCATAAAGGTGAGACATAAAACAAGGGACACATGAGCCATACTACAAAAGGACTTGTAGACAAAGAGATGGCACAGTCCGATGCTGAGCTGCACAGCTGCAATTCTGGACATATTCTCAACTTGGCTGAGGGCATGTTCCCTCTTAGGGACACAGTGTCCAGGAGCAAGGATTCTTCATAGATCAATTGTGATTTATTATGTTGCAACTTAATCCATAATTTTTGGCTCTCAGGGAAAGTTTGCAAAATCCTCAAATGGTAACAGTGTACACTATTTTATAAAAGAGTACTTAAAAATTAAAAACAAAGACACTCCACTTTTTCTAAAATGCCATTTGAGTTTATTCTTTAATATCTCTTATCTGGAGAGATAAAAGTATAGCAATTACTTTTTCATACATAAAAAATCTACAAGTCTTTGTATGCCATCCTGTTTTTTATTCCCATTACATTAATGTCTGTACATGCACTCTAAGCTTTCTTTAGATATTTTAATTTATATTTTACATGTAAATGTTATATTTATAAGATAAATTTTCAGTTTAGTTACATTACAAACTTCTGATACAGAGAAGCCGTTTGTACTCCTCTGGGTACAGTCATGTCTGCAAAGGGCATGACTCTTAGGTCAAATAGTTCCCTCCAAAGGGAGGAAGTTTAACGAAAAGCAGATAAAACCATCCAAGATCTATCTTTAAACAGAACAATAGAAATATGAAGAAAACTCTAAAACAGTATGCAATACAAAAGCCTTATTAGACAGGATAGTAAGATAAAAATGAAGGACACTCAAATGCAATGAAGATAACAGCAAATAAAAGGGGAGCAGAAAAAGCTGGGCAACTCAGAGGGAACGGGTCCTAAAAAGAAAGAGAGAATAAGATATTTAAATGAATCAGATTTTGTTTAGTTTGGGTTTAATCAAGGATGTGTTGACATTAAGATTGTCCCTAATGTGGGATTAGTTCTCAAGATGGTCTGGGTTCATATAGTATAATCATGATATTGAAGACTTCATAAAGTCCTATACTTGGGACTGAATTCTGCTTGGCACAGTGTTTTCTCCAAACTCAAATACACACGATTCTTTGCCATTTATGACTATCATAGGTAAAACAACACCAACCTGTCATAAATGGCTTGATAAAATATGAACACATCTAAGTAACACATGCCAGGACCTCAGCTACACTAAAACTCCCCAATGAAAATTATGTCCTTTTCAGTTACTGATACATGCTAGTATCCCACACATGCATGGCATATAAAAAGGTCCTAAGTTAATGCATATTATATGAATAAGTGAAGAGAGAATACAATAAGTAAATGAAGAATGGAATAAGCATAGTTTATTTTGAAATAACTACCAATGACGACTATTTCATTTGCGATTTTGGTAGGATTAAATGAGGTAACACATTAACTGCCATGAGAGCTGTATTTAACTCACTCTAATTTTGACCCTGGGGCCACCTGAAGCATATATAAAATCTTACTTGTTGATGTTCTTATTGTTACAATTAATATAGACAATTTAATTCTATAAACATGGATTAAATGAATAGAAGTCAGTGGATTTATTTTCCTATTTATTAATATGTTTACCTTTAAATTACACTCAAAGTTATTATTCTATTTTTGTAATAAAACACTATGGACCCAAGGAAAAGTTTCTGGGTTTTTTTTTTTTTTTTTTTTTTTTGGTGGCAGTCAATGTGTTAATATATGTAACATGCTTAGAACAAATATCTACAAATTTGTAAATACTAGAAGTGTTAGCTATGATTATGATTTATTCATAGAGAAGGTAGATGTCAGGGCCAATTAGGCTGGAGGAAAAAAAAACCTGGCTCTTAGAGTGAGTTAGATTTAGAAAATAAACATTTTCTAAGCAGGGTCATAAAATCCATATGGATCCTAGAAGGCATCGGTGTCAAGTGTAAGAATATGCTAGGAACTGCATGCCTTGTGTCTCACAAATCTCAGTTTGAGAGTTAGTATCCACGATTGTAAGTGATGAATTCAGTTTTGATAAGGATTTTACTCAATGGCTGGGAACATGCAAAATGGATCAAGGTCATAAAGAACAGCACTCACAAAAGCATGGTGCTGTCCTCAAAGGACTAGAATTAGAACAGGTTTCCCTGCAAAATCAGCAAAGAAAGCCTTAAAACACAAGTCTGTATAGTACCACACAGACCTCCCTCCTGCTCACCACTTTTGACTTGCTGCAGCTAACCCTTATCCATCCTGATGAGACAATCCCTGACCATCAACTACCTGAGGGTAGTAGAGAAGGCTTTGATCTCATTCTGTGTACATTTGTTGAAATACTTCCACAGCACCCAGGTCTGCTGAGTTATGAAAGAAAAAGAGTAGCTGTACCTACAAAAGTGTGATCTTTTAGTGTTGGTTTGTTCTACTTATTTGGAAGCAAATCTGACATCTTTGTGACATGTTCTTAGGTTTTATTGTTACACTGAGGTCCCCTGTTTTTGTTTTCTATCTAGCTGCCTTTGTCTGCTACTGTCATTTTTGGCCAATGTAATTGCACAGAGATTATTACTGTCTCTGCTGCATTGTTCTAGGCTTAAAAAAACAATGGCATTGCTGGACATCTCTTCCAGTTCTAGCTGTGGGGTGCTATTTATCAGCAGAGAGGGTATGAGTATGGCCTTAATGAGTATATTCATTAAGTATATTCATTCAGCTTCCAGCCCTTTAATTCAGGGAAATATCATGAATTGATTTTTACAACACTTTTTACTCTTTCCCACCACACCTAACTGCCTTTTCCATAAACACAGATACATATTTTTGATATTATCTTTCAAAGGTATCCTCTAAAAAATAACATTTCTATATTTTATATAATAATATTATATAAAATCTTATTATTTTATATAACAATAAAGATAATTATTTTATGCAGTGATGAGGAATTGTCTTTTATACATTTTTGTAAACATGTATTTTGTTCAGTTTATGGGATATTTTCAGTGTGACTATTTTTATTTTAATCATATAAGGTGATGAACTGATACGTTATCTGTTACTTTTGCATTCTCTGACTAGCAATGATGGATATGTTAACTTCTGCAAATAACAGATACCATTTTTATTTTTACAAATAATATGTGGAAATGGTTTGGTAGATGTAATAAAGTACATCTAAACATGCTAATGATAAGGACTTATTTTCTATTTATTTTTAAAGGATATATAAACAAAAACATATTTCTTCCAAACTATTATAACCCAAAATATTTATCCATGATCCCAAAGCAAAAACAAACAAACAAACAAAAACTTAGAAGAGCTAGAACCCATTCTTCTAAGTAAAGTATCCCAAGAATGGGAAAACAAGCACCATATGTACTCACCATCAAATTGGTATTAACTGATCAACACTTAAGTGCATGTATAGTAGTAGCATTCATTGGGTGTCAGGCAGATGGGAGAGGGGAGGAAGGGATGGGTATATACACACATAAAGGGTGCAGTGCACACTGTCTGGAGGATGAACACAAAGCTTGAAGCTCTGACTCAGATGGGGCAAAGGCAATATACGTAACCTAAACATTTGTACTCCTTAATATGCTGAAATAAAAAAATTTTTAAAAAAATCCTTAGATTTGCTTTGGTGAATATATTTTTTGCTACTTATATCAAAAATCTAATTTTTAATTGTATGTCATTCTTATGTTATCATAAACAAATGACTTCAAATACAGATATCACATTAATTGGAATTAAAAAGGCAAAATGTAATAGCATACATCAAATAATGATGTTGACTGCAATTTCAAAGAGGCTGATATATTTCATTGGAACATTTATTTTTTAACAGCTATCAATGTGTGTTCATAAAAACATAAGCCAAAGTTGGAAAGAAATATTTGTAACATGTAAAACTTTGTGTTTGTATGCCTTTACAGAAAGGAATCACAAGAAAATGATAAATAATATAATAAAAGTAGATAAAAGAACAAAATAGATATTTAATATAAAAGGCAACATTAATACAAAATACAAATCTTACAAATGGCTCTACCCTTTTAAGGTAAATGTTTTAAGGTAATAAAAATGAAAATTAGATTGCAATGGGACACTTTTTACACCCACTAGGTTGGTAAATGATTTTGACAAAATAGAGTATCTGTAAGACAGGAGAAGGGGCAACATTGCTGTTAAGAGTATAATTTGTTTAAACAAATTTTGAAAGCGGTTTGGCATAATTAGTTACTATGACATATGCTATAGCCAGTGATTATACTTCTAGACATATACTGTAGAGAAATTTTTGAATGTTGAATTAGTAGACATACACTAGAATGTTTGCAATAGCATTATTCAAAATAACAAAATCTTAGAATCAATACACATATCTATCAAAAGAAAATTGGATAGATAAATTGATATAGTGTCATACAATAAAACAGTCCATAGAAATGAAAAATTAATGAACTATAGTTTTATGCATCAACATGAATACATTTTGACAGGTAACAGTGTTGAGTTAATAAAAAGCAAGTCACAAAAGGCTATACTTACTGTGATGCTATTTTGATAAATTTCAAAGCAATACTGAAAAATATACTATTTCAGTATTGCTGAAACAAAAATATATATAGCCAATACTGAAAAATATATTGCCTAGTGATATTCTACACATGAGATTAAAATCTATAAGCATGGATATGATACACTAAATATTCAGAATAAGAGTCATCTCTTATTCTGAAAGAAGGCAGATAGACTGAAGAGGGAAATAGAAAGCTTAAACAATATTGGTTTGATCTATTTCTTAAGTAGAAAGTTACCACCATATCTGTTTTTTTTTCATTATTAGACTTTATAACTCAGATATAGAAATGATTACATAAACATTTGTTACAATTATATTTCTATATATCAAATTTCTATAGCTATATATATCAAAGAGTATATAATTATCATTTATTGTTTTTTTAAAAAGGATTATAGTAGCTTAAACAAGTGGATTGCTTATATATGTTCTGAACATGAAAAAAATTAAACTAGCATTCAAAATTCACATAACAAATATTCAACATATGAGATATTAAGAAATGATAGATTTGCACTCATGAAAGGCTTTTAAGGATTAGAAAATTTTTATTTTTCTGTGATTATACTCCAAGGACAGTCAAGTCATAGAATTTGCCAAGTCCACAACCCTCCCTTTATTATATATCACCATGCTGGTCTGGTGTCATGTGATCTCCCATCTCTAGCTCTACTCTTTGGACCACAGGAGCTGGGGGTCAGGGGTGGAAGATGGGAAGGGATGTCAAATTACGTGTTATAGAGGCCAATCTCACTGGGGTTAGGTGGTACCTCATTGTGGTTTTGATTCACATTTCTCTAATGATTAGAGATGTTGAACAGTTTTTTATATATTTGCTGGCCATTATTCTGTCTTCTTTGGAAAAGTTTCTGTTCATCTCCTTTGCCTATTTATAAATGAGGTTGTTTGATTTTTTTCTTGTTAATTCTTTTGAGTTCTATGTATATTCTTGTTATCAGACCTTTATCGGAGGTGTAGAGAGCAAATATTTTCTCCCATTCCGTAGGTTGTCTATTTGCTCCAAAACAACAAATGCTGGCGAGGATGTGGAGAAACAGGAACACTCTTACACTGCTAGTGGGACTGCAAATTAGTGCAACCTCTCTGGAAAAGAATTTGGAGATTCCTCAAAAAGCTAAAAATAGAATTACCATTCAATCCAGCAATAGTATTATTAGGCATCTACCCAAAAGAACATAAGTCATTCTGTTATAA
>CAUYRT010084857.1:0-17405 GCA_963574885.1 Lepilemur ruficaudatus
CTACAATTCAGTAGAAGCTTAGCCAATGCTAAGACACTAGAGCAGTGGGGAGAACAGTGACCCCAAGGAGATATATCCAAGTCCTAACTTCCAGTATCAATAAACTTGAAAACAAGGTCTTTATAGATATAATTAAATTAAAAACCTCAAAAAAGAGCTCATCCTGGATTTAGAGTAGACACTAAGGCCAATGACTGGCGTTGAGAGAAAAGAAAGAGAGAGTTGGAACACAGAGACAGACAGGGCAGAAGGCCACAAGGAGATAAAGCCAGAACCTAGAGTCACATGGCCCCAAGCCCAAGTATGCAGAGAGTCACGAGAAGCTGGAAGAAGGAAGGATTTTCCCCTAGAGCCTTCCACTCAATGACACTTTGCTACACCTTGATACTGGACTTCTGGCCTCTCAAACTGAATTTCTGTTGTTTTCAGTCACCAAGTTTGTGGTAATTTGTTACAGCAGCCCTAGGAAACTAATATAAGGTATATGCCAGTACTGTTAATGTTCTTGTTCACCAGTTTTCTCTACTTTTCCCATTACTCATTTCTGTAAATGTTGAGAGTGGAGAAATCTTTGGCCTGTGAAAACCCGTAAGTTTTCACATCACACTAAATATTTTCCTATATATATTTATATATATGCTAAATATTTACCTATATAACTCAGTAAAATATGAAATCTAAGCACACAAGGATATCTATATTTTTATTTTAATAATTAAACATGATTTCATATAAAATTAAAAATTGCAAAAACATACTGAAAATTACTTCTTAAAATTTTCTATAATCTAACACTGTACAGATAATCCTTTGGTATACTCTCTTCCAAATGTTATAGCCACATACTTGATGCTATGATGATAGTGATAATAAACTTTTAGTACCCTCCTTTTTAACTATGAAGATTTTACCACATAATTAAGCATACTACACAACATAATTTTTAATGGAAGCATAGTGTTTCATTCTTTGAATATAACATAATTTATTTAGCTAATCCTCTAGTACTGGCACTAAGCTTTTTCTAGTCATTCTCTATTGTAAATAATACTGAATGACTGTGATGATACTCCAAGAATGGTCTTGGAGTCAGTTCAAATCCTGACGTGTCACATAATCTTCCAATTTTGCAAAATAATTGACTACTCAATTTCCATATGTATATATTGGTGAACTAACACAAGCAATCTTATAAAATTGCTTTGAGGCTTAAAGGTAATTTTTGCAAGACATTGTAACTCAATGCCCAGAATATGAGCAATCTATCAAAAAAGGGGTTCCAGATATGCCTAAAGTATTGTTCATCTGCAGCAATTGGCAGGGGTTTCAGGGGGAGTGAGGGTTGAATAGATAGGGCACAGAGGATTTTCAGGGTAGTGAAAACACTCTGTATGATACTATAATGATAGATACATGACCTTATACGTTTGAACAAACTCATAGAATGTGCAACACCAGGATTGATCCCTGATGTAAACTATGAGCTCTGGGTGATAAGGCTATATCCCTGTAGCTTCCTCAATTGTTAATGAATGCTAATAATGGGGAAGGTTATACATGAGTCGGGGCAGGAGTTATATGGGAATTCACTGTACCTTCTACTCAATTTTGCTGTGAACATAAAACTGCTCTAAAAAAATAAAATTTATTTTTTAAAAACTGTTGATCTGTGTCACACATTACTGCATGTGTTTTCTGCTACGACTTTCACATGTCCAGCTCTTAGTTCTAGACCCTATCCTTCCACTTTACACATTGACAGTGACATTCTGTGAGAGACATTTCTAGTTAATTCTCAGATTCTGCTGCTCTGTCTCAGTCATTATATTAATATTTTTCCCTTGAGCTTGTTCTACCAATACAACATCAGCAGAAATTCCTTCAAACTTGTGAAATAAAGATTGCAAACTTGCCAACATTTCAGCAATACAGCAAATTCCATATCCCTATCTGTTGATGAGATGTTACCCGATATCAACTTTCAGAAAAGTACTCTCCTGCAGGATGTGCACTCTCTTCCCCCATACACGTATAAGTAAATGTATTTGACTACTATATGGAAATAAAAACCTAGAGAAAAGAGGCTCAGAAGTCAATCATTCTGTCTTTACCCAGGTATTGAAAGCTCTACACAGATGATATACATATCTGTAAATTAAATAGCCCTTGGGTACCAGAATTATGCTGCCTCAATTGCATGCCAATTTTTTTTGCATGTGTTTCTGCTTGAATACCTCTAACCATGCCAGTCTGCCTCAACTGTACTCATTTTTAAAAGCCCTTCTCAAACTCTATTTCCATCATCGTGTAAACTTAATATTAAACATTAGCCTTTTGAACTGTATCATTTTAGAAATACTTATCAACCCTGTATTGCAAACACTGGATCACCCACTCACCCAACAAATATTGATAAAATGTTGACATTTGACGAGAATTAAGCCAAACTATAGGAATGAAAAGTGAACAAAACAGGAACAGCTCAGGCTGTCATGGAACTTAAGGACTGACGGGAAATAGATGTCTCTTAGCAAACACTATATGCCATTTTTGAAGAAGGAATGTAAATTTCTATATAATTAAGAACAGGAGCAAATCCATATATTATTACATAATTAGCCTCTTCTTATCAGGAAGTCTGTTTTATTTTTTGACATCAACATCAAACAATTAGCATAGTATCACGCATACAATTGTTAATTTATAAATATTTGTTTAAATAAAAGTAGTTGAAGAGATAAGAGACTAAAAGGCACAAGATTTACTGTGTATAAAGATATTATTTGCTCTCTTTACTCCTAACAATGAAAAAATGTAGACATTTTTGGCTGGTCAGTGTAAGTGCTTTTGCTGTGCTGAGTTTTTACTTTCATCTGAGATAGTGTAGCAGAAACAGTTTTTTGATTCTGAAGTTATGTTTATGTTTTGATGAGCATTTTTGTGTAATGACTAATTTTTGAGCATTTTTGCTCAATGAGCATTTTTGCTCAATGAGCATTTTTATGTAATGAGTAATTTTGTATAAATTTGTGTCCAAATTTATTGTAGATTTTCCCATTGATTTTTAAGAAATGGGCTATAGGAATTTCTATTTAAAAAGCTAAATCACATGTGTAATTGAAAATGTCGCAAAGTCTCTGCTGTATTCTCTTTAGATCTTTCTTTGAATTAAAATTGAGTGTTTAGGACTAGGTTAATACTCTCAATACAAGTAATTAGACTTGTTTGGCCAATAGGTCAGAGTTCCAAAGTCCAGCTGATATCATCTGTCAAACTTAGGTTTTGACTCTTTTTTATGTGTTACTAGAAATATGAGAATCAAATTTTATAATCAGATTTCCAAGTATTAAAACTGAACAAAATATATCCTGCTAGAAGATGTATTCTGGGACTATTTTGTTTGTTGTCTCATTTGATACTTTTTAAGCTATAATATTAAGAACTGAACAAAAGTAATACATTTTTTTAGAAGCTGGGAGCCAGATCATAATAGGTATTAACATAGCATAATCACTGAGTGGAAAGATACTGAACCAATTGGTAATGTTGGTAAATAAAGGAAGACCTAGGTTAGAGGTCTTCTATTTTAATGTGAGAAAAGGCTCAACAAAATGTGGTAGCTTGTAAATAAACTGGTATGCTAAGATAAACGAATCTAGGAAAATCTGATCTTGTATGTCTTGGAGAATGATGATATGCATCATTAATATTAATAATAAAAAATAAATAAAAGAAAAAGATAGAAAATACTGGGTATATACATATAGCAAAATTGAGAGCTAATTTACCAATAAATAATGTGATGGCAATATTATTTTGGTGGGTAGGGGGTAGTTTAAGAGTGAAGAGTAAGAATAATAGGCTTGTGTAATTTTCTGAAGTAGGAAACAGAAAGGGACACATATGGTAAAAATCAAACAGTCATAACTTGATATATATTTTAAACTGAGAGCTGTTGAATGGAGATAAATTTATTTCTAAAAAAATTTTGAAATGTGCTAATAGCATTAGAAAAGAATCTAAATAGATTGTCTTTTCTGATGATATCCTATTTATGATAAAAATATTTAAGTTAGACAGAGTGTTAGTCTGTGAGATTGGTAGGTTAAATTTTAATACACTGATAAATTTTTCGAAAAAAGAAGGATGCATAAGAAATATTATCGTTAGGTAAAAGATACAATTTTCTCAATTTAGTTCCTCATTATATATATAAGCACATTAATGTAAAATTATGAAAACTAAAAATGCCAGATATTGCAAAAGACATTGTCAAGTTTATGGGCCACTCCATATGCATGAACTCAATGAACTTAGGGGATGTTAATCATTTTTTTCTGCATCATTTATGAATTTTAGTATCATGGGGCCTTTGTTTGCAGAAGGAGTTATAACAGTTCTTGAAAATAGCATTAGGTGAACAGGAAGATGGGATGCAAAGCTCTGCAGAGTACAATTATTTTTCAGACCAGTTTACATGCTACAACTTGATGTCAAAACATATATTCAAAAAATAAAGTAAAATGAAATAAAAAACAAAAAAAAACAGTTCTTTAAGACTTAACTTGCATATCTGTGCAAATGTACTAAACATAAACACAACATCTTTTAATAATTTAAAAAAACACATGGTTGATTTTTTAAAAATTGACTTCATTATATTTATAATACAACAAAAGAACAAGTATGACAGTAAACATTACATATGATCTCAAACGGTAGAAAATAATAACCTGAGGAAAATACTACTGTTACATTCCAAGATGTTTGTGGCATATAAATTATTTTGTGAATTTGGTTTGAAAACAGTTGGGCTGTTTTCAAGGGCTATTTTATGCACTTTATTTATATGATATACAAATTATGAGTATAGCTAATAAGAATTAAATAGAACTGCTATGAGATATTGATCTCTTTCAGGGAACAATTTTCCTTGGTTTTATCTGTTAAATATATAAATCAAATTTGTGTTTATTTTATTTTATAAACTACATAAGTTTAAGAAAAATTTGAAGAATAAAATTTCCTGAAAGCTATTCAGCTTTTTATATACTCCTATTTATAAAATTTCTAAATTAGCTATTAATATTTGCTACTGAAACATGTTCTTTTAAAAAAAATAAATTCTAAATTAAATCTTGCACTCTATCATAATTCACGTATTTTTCTAAAACATTAACATTTCAGACTTGTAAAATGCATGTGTACAATGCTTATCATCCTAAGCAACAATGGATTTCAACAGGAAAAAATTAGGCTCCAACTTATCTCTGAACAAAGCCTGCCAAAGGCGTTAAAAATACAGTCAAGCAGTAAAATAGCAACAGAGATTAACTGAGGATTGACTTGATGAGTATAGATGGAAAATTGTACTGAATTCCACTGAATTAATCATTTCTCATTGATTTTTAAAATCCTTGGTGGCCCATTACAAAGATCTTTATCTCTAGCTGCTTAGATGAACAGATTTTCTTTTTTAAACATGAAGAAGTTTCCATGGAGACAAGCCAATTTATCATAGTAAAATTAGATTATATTTACGTTTGTAAGAATTTTGTGTAACTGATTAAATCTTTACCTTTCGGAGAGGTCTAGATCATTACACTATCTCTCTCATATTTCTCTTTCAGTGTTTTATATGTGAGGGTAATCTCACATATGCCCCCAAAATATGATGTGATTAGGTGACTTCAAATGACAAATCAGGAAAAAAATTGCGGTCTTTATTCTGTATTTGTATCCCTCTATCCGGGTCTGCATTTGTAGGTTTCCAGACAATATAAACATGTAGGAACACATGAGATACTGTAGTTCATGTTAAGGGAAGTTATCTAGAATTTTAGTAAATAAGAACAAAATTAGCAAATGCTATTAATTTTATTTTCCTTTAAAATTCCTCAATTTAGAATATTTTAAACTTGCATTTATCAAAATTAAAAAAAAATGCTACTCCTATAAAATTGAGGAGTGTCCCTTTTCAAGTTTATGAAATTTCAGTCTGGCTTATGGTTCAAAGAAACTGACTCAGGTATCAACTTATATAATAAGAAAACAACTAAAACACCAGAGAAGAACTAATGTCAAGAGGTATAACTACTATACTCAAAGGAAGTAATGGCAGCGTATTTTCTGTCATAGATAGTTGAAAAATAATTTTCCTTATGCATTAGAAAGTTTTCATTTGAATTATTATAATTGGCATAATAAGTACAATTATTACTTATATTTTAAATGTCTAAATAAGATGGAATAATACATGACAATAATTGCAAATTAAACAATATCTGCAAAATACAGTTTTTATTCTCTCTTAAGTCAAACATCTATCTTAATTTTTTTTTTTTTTTGAAACAGAGTCTCACTCTGTTGCCCCGGCTAGAGTGCCGTGGCGTCAGCCTAGCTCACAGCAACCTCAAACTCCTGAGCTCAAGCAATCCTGCCTCAGCCTCTGGAGTAGCTGGGACTACAGGCACACGCCACCATGCCGAGCTAATGTTTTCTATTTTTAGTAGAGACCGGGTCTCACTCTTGCTCAGGCTGGTCTGGAACTCCTGAGCTCAAGGGATCTGCCCACCTCAGCCTCCCAGAGTGCTAGGATTATAGGCATGAGCCACTGCACCAGGCCACATCTATCTTAATTTGATGTAATTAATTTCAGAGACTAGAAGAAATACAGCATTCTGATATTTAAAAGTTGTAAAAAAGGAGCAGAGGTCAATAAACTATCAACCAAGTAATTAATTATTCTTCCATGTGTTCATTCATGCATGTATTTGTTTTTCACATGTGCTTTAGTAACTACAACACATGAGCACTCAGCATTTGGGGGCTTAAAACATAGAGAAATTTATCACTCAAAATTGCAAGTAATTTATCAAATTTTTACACTAATGAAAAAAATTTTCCCCCTAGAGTAGCTCTGATAAAAAGTTAAAAATACATTAAAACAAACAAATGTTGTGACATTACAGTAGGAAATACTAAAATAGTATACAAAAGGCATGAGCTATAATTTAAAACAAAGATATATTAAAGGTCATCAATACTTAAAAAATCTTTCATTTTAAAAGACATTCTTATGGAATTGAAGACCCAAGCACAACTGTGAGACAGTATTTATTACACAAATATAAATGAGTAAAGAAATTGTGCCTAGAACATATGAATAATACTTAAAATTCAGTAGAGCCCTCATTATAATTACCCCTGTGAAGACTCTATCTCCAAATATGGTTACAGTCTAGGTTTATGAGGGTTTGGACTTTAACATATGAATTTGTATTTGTGGGAGAAGGAATTTAGCCTATAACAATGCCCTTTATTAAGTTAATGAAGTTCATAAGACTATGTATGAACCAGTATTGAGTTTTATCAAATGATTTTTTGTATCTATTGAAAAGATTCTATGGCTTTTCTTTAGTAGTCTTTATATGCTGAATTACTTTAATTGATTTTCTAATGATTAACCAAAGCTCACTTTTTATGATTTGTTGCCTATTTTTAATATTGCTGGATATGACTTGCTAGGATTTTGTTGAAGATTTTTGTATCTGTGTTTCTTAGGGATATTACTCTTTAGTTTTCTTTCTTTGTTATATATTTTTCTGATTTGGTATCAAAGCAATGCTGACTCTATATAAAATGAGTTGCAAAGTGTTCCCTCCTAATTTGTGTAGAATTATTATTGTCAGGTTTGGCAGTCACGTTTTGTGTTCTTGGTTCTTGGTGTGCACATGGCTGAAGAATGACCAGACACACCAATATAAGGCAAGCACAGGTGAAATTTATTGAGGGGGAGCAAGATAAGATTATAGAACAAGAACAAGATACACGATTACAGAGCAAGATACATAAACCACAGATGACGACCAGACCCATTGTATCAAAAGAGGCTTTGGTTATGGTCTGGGTGTTGTTTTATAGTGTCTACATTGGACCCTTTTCTAGCTTAGATGTCACCATGGATCCACTGTGGTTGGACAGTTGGGAATTATATGACTGTGCGTATGGATCTCCCATGAGCCTCTCTGAAAGCCCATTTGGGGGTGAACCACAATGGCACCCACTTTTGTCCCTAGGAGGCCCAGAATCCCTCACTACCTACCCATTATTATTTCTTTCTTACATGTTGCGTAGATTTTTACCAGTGACACTATCTTCCTTAGAGTTTTTGAAGGAAGTATTTCAACTGTAATTCAGTTTCATCAATCCATAAGTAAATCTTCAATTGAACTAGATTTTTCATAAATAATCTATGGTGGTTTTAATGCGTGTCAAAGAGAAAGTCAGTAGATGTTATAGAAGTGAAAAAAGGCCCCTCAGCCCTCATGTGGAATGAATATTAAATGAATATTTGCATCTCCTCTGACCCCAAATTCATATGTTGAAGCCAAATTCCCAATATTTGATGATGATATTTAGAGATGAGACCTGGTGAGATAATTAGTTCATGAGGGCGGGAGGCTTTATGAATGTGATTAATACTGGTATAAAAAGAGGAGTAGACATGGACTCACTCTCTCTCTCTCTCTCTCTGCTCTACACCACAGGAGGGCACAGAAAGACAAAGCCCATCTGAAAACCACGAAAAGAACCTTCACCAAATACTCAATCTGCCAGCATATTAATATTGGACTTCCCAGCTTCCAGAATGCCGAGAAATAAATGTGTGTTGTTTCAGCCACCCAGTGTATGGCATTTTGTCATGGCAGTCCCAGTTGACTAAGCAAGGCCTGAAAGTATTTTGAAAGACGGAGATGAAGGGTGGGGAAGCAGTTGTTGATATATTTTTGTTCTTTCCTTCCAGCTCCAGGCCAAATTTACACATATCTAAGAATGTTAAAAGCAATTCTGAGAGCTGAAATGTCTGGCCCCACTTCTTGTTGAGATTATACAAAGAACTCCTCAATGCTGCCTTTGAAGCATCTTAGTGTTGCCCAATATGTAAGCAGAGACAAAAAGTCAGTATTATTTTATACAGACATCTTCCTACCAAAGAGATTTTGTTTGACTTGAGGGCATGTGTGAGATATCTAGGTACTTCCTCTTCTTTTTACTCAGTGAAATAATAACCACAAGTTCATATTTTGCCCCCAGAAATTATTAGAAAAGCCAAAGTTCTCTTTTACCATAGAAAATGCTTAATTAATTTCTGAACTTACTATCCATGGTCCAATAAAAATAAACTTAAATAATTCAGTTCAAAAGGTACAAATTATTATTTTGCTTTGATAATTACACATTCTTTGCCTTTAATGAGGGGTACGTATATAACTTGGTAGAATGAAATAAATTTCAATGTCATTGGCCCCTGAGAAATATCAGTTCTTTTTTCCCATGAAGTAGACTATTGAGTCATCATACTTAAGTCAGTTTTTCTAAACCTCATAGCATAGTAATATTTGTTTGTAATTTTTTTAGTTTAGCCTTAATATTTTAATTTTTGAAATCATTATTTGAATTTTAAGGAGGATTAAATTATCAAAATCAATAACTATTTCAAACATAAATTAAACAGAATTTGAACTTGGTGTTTAACATAATACACGAGAAAATAAAATGTCAGTTTACATCTGTAATAAGTTTTCTTTAACCAATAAAATGTTATACTGCTATCAAGATAAACAAGCAGTATTATTCTAGAATCATGTAAACAACTCATTCTTTGAAGCTTAAAAATATCACTACTTTTGGTTTCCCATTTTCAAGTAGTAACTTCCAAAATATTTTTACCACTGAAAAAAAATTCTCTGGGTAAACTAATAGAGAGTTGATCATATATGCTGTAAAAAACTGTAGCAGAAATACAGTGTACATAATCTTTATGAATGATATTTATATTTTATCTGTATCTAATTCTCAATACATGTTTTAATTCATTCCATTTTATTTTGGATGCCATTTGATAATCTTCCATTGAGATATTTAAGAATCCCTAAAGTAATTTCTGATCTTTTTTTTTTGGACTTTTCAAATATATTTAGTACACACTTTAATGGGATATTCCTGTTCTTTCTTTTTAGGTGTCCTATATTTATTTTTTTCTAATTTCTTATCAAAGTTCATTTTCACTTACCTTAATTTCTTGTACAGGCATCACAAAGAGTTTTCGTATTTTTATATGTTATTTATTTAATGATTGATAATATTAACTGCATTTTAAAAGATAATCTTGGAATTCTATATATTGTTATTTGAAAAAGTCAGTAACATTTAATGTCCAGTATTGGAATTTTAACTCTCAAATAGTAATCCTGTTCTGATATTCAATTTATTTTTTAGTAATTTATCCATAAAACTTTAATTAGCTTAACTTAAACTTATTTCATGAAATACTTATATCTGTATAAAGATGTAAGTATATTAAATAATATTTTATCCACTTGATACACAAATTCCTATGGCTACATATCACCTATACTTTTTATCTATGCATTAAAATGTAAACAGACTTTTATTTTTACTCACATTTAATGTTCCTAGAAATAGGACTCATCTTATATTCAATGTATATAATAAAGTTTCTTTATTATCTGAATATATGTTATTAAACAAAGCCATGTCTTATGATTACTATTATCTTAGAATGAAGATATTGTGGTCCTAAGATATCCAATATCTTCAACTGAGTCATATTTGCCAATATTTAGCACCCATCACCGCACAGTAAACATGAAAGGAAAGGAAGGAGTAGGAGAGGAGGAGGATGAAGAGTAGGAGAGCTAGTGCGTTAAAATTAGAGTGAGGTAAACGATAAACACTCAATTTGTGACAGTGCCTAAGAGTAAATGCTGAAACCCATAACTAGAGCTTCAGATTAGTACACATGGCCTGGAATTTGTCATTCATATAAAACTGAGCATCTAAAGCAATATCACATACCTGGGGACAGCTGCAAAGAAGTGAAAGGAGGAGAGATGTTCAGTCCTCTCTCACACTTACAGAGCTCATTAATTAGGCCTATACAGAAGTTGGGTAGCCTAGGTCAATGACAGCAGATTATCATAAACAGAGGATGACTCCAATTCAAGCTGCTGTTCCAAATCCTGTCTCTTATATGGAGCGTCTCAACACAGCCCTAGCATATGGTGTGCAACTAATGAGCTGTCAGTGCTTTTGTCTCTGTGTCATTTAGCAAAGACCACCAGAAGCAATTTCAGTGGACAGCAGAAACATGTCACTGTCTTTCTCAAGGCCATGTCAATTCTTCCTCCAGACGGGAGTAATACTGATTGTTTTATTATTTTCCAGGAAATCCTGGCTTCACAGCTAGCATTGCGTGTAATGGGTCTAGAAAGCAGGAATTAGCAAAAAGCCTTCATACATCGTAAACATGACAGAAAATGAAGTGCACCTTATCAAATTCAGAGATTTCCATCTCGATGGTGTTTCTAAAGATCCAGTGGTCTAGGTCAGGTTGAGATATTACTTCCTGATGAAAATGATAGCAATGGTTGCAGAACTCAGTAAACTTACTGAAAATCAGTGACTTTTGCTCTGGAAAAGACACTGCTAACAGAATAAAAAGGGAAAACACAGACTGAGAGAAAATATTTGCCAAACAAATATTTGGTAAAGGACAGTATCAAAAATATGACAATAGCTCTAAAGTCTCAACAATAAGATAGAAAATAACCCCATTTGAAAAATGGGCTAAAGACCTGAAGACTTTACCAAAGGAGATATACGGACAGCAAATAAACATATAAATGGAGGGTGAAAATCATGTTATTAGGGAGTTGTGAATTAACACTTAGAAACCACTACATACATATTAGAAAGACTAAAATATAAAACACTGACAGCATCAAATGTTGGCAAGGATGTGGAATGACAGAAATTCTTGTTCACTGCTGGCACGGTAGTACCGTCACTTTGGCAGACAGTTCAGTTTCTTACAAACCTAGTCTTACCATATAAGCCAGGTTTCATGCTCCTTGATATTTAATCAATGAGTTGAACTCATTTCCATACAAAAACCTTCTCATGAATGTTTATGACAGCTTTATTTCTAATTGCCAACATTTTGAAACAACCAAGATGTCTTTGAATAGGTGAATGTATGAATAAACTGTGGTGCACGTATAAAATGGATTATTATTGGTTGATAAAAATAAATGTGCTGTCAAGCCAGTAAAGCTCTAGATTTTATGATTTTATGATTTATGATTTTATGATTCTCAATCAAAATAATTGATCCTGATGTATCCTTAAAACATATGGGGTTGTTTATGTCTGGGTTGAAGTAAATGTGCTATCTTGACAGTACTGGTGTTCAAGTCTATTATATATATATTATTTATAGTATGACATACCTAAACAATTATTGACAATAAACATCAATTGAGAGTCTGAACTTTTCAAATACCAAATATTTGGTATTATATGGAGTGTAAAACAAGAAACAAATACTCTGTATTTGCATAAAATTTAAAATATAAAATATATTAAAATATCCTATTAATAGAATGCGATATGATGAATTATATTAGTTTTCTATATGTTCAATATGTTCCTATGAGAAATTATGAATATGTGAAGAACAGGTGAAATAGTTTTAATTAGTTGTCTCAGTTCCTTCCACTTTCTGATTTTCAAAAATTAAATAATTTTCTCTTGTCAAAGCATAAGAAACACAGGGTGTCTAATAATATTATTTAATTACTGCCTGTAAGATGATTTAATATACAAGTCATTGTTAATTTCCTTTTTGCTTCTCAACATCTACTAATGTATTTTTGTGAATTCATGTTTTGATTGTTAGTCTTCTAAGCAGAACACAAAAGGAAGAAAATGGCCAGGTTCTCTGCTCCTTTTGAATGAGATTTTTACAGTTCTTTAAGTGAATACTTGATATACCCACTGCATACACAATTAAGATATACTATGATCATATTTAGGAATTATATTTGATGATCCTTGTTCCTGTGCCCCCCCACATACATTTATTTTCCTCAAGTGAGATAATCAAAAATGACTTTGAAAGTGAACAAAGCTGATTTAAATAATACAATCTCAAATAACTATTAAGCCACAATTTATCGAGCATTTACTTTTTTGTGAAGCGTAGTAAGGTTCTGGGAATGTAAAGATGAATAACGTAGAATCCCTGTTCATGAGAAAAGGAATGTCTCATAGAGAAGGCATACATGTTTGTAAGTGATAATGATAGACTCTAATGAGTGCTATACTGCATTTATGTCATAATAACTATACATTGTTATTCAATGTATAGTTGTTCAATCTGTACATTGAAAAATCCTTCACCTAGAAGTTGTTTGTGTTCGTTATATAGTGTGAATGGGCCTTTATGAAAATATAATATCACTCCAAGCAATGAATATATGCTATATACTATTATTATACCTGGGTTTGTATTTAAGCTCAGTTACTTCGTAGGTGTAACCTCAGGCATGTTTCCAGATAAGAAAACAGTGGTATGCTTCAGTGTTCTTATCTCATAAATAACAATAATAATAATGCCCACTTCATATAAGGTAGTTAACATCTGTAGAAAATTTTCTGGCACGTGGTTAGGTTTCAGCAAATGTCAAATGCTTTATTATTTTTACATTATTATTATTAAATAAAAATGATATCATTTTCCAGCAGGTTGCAATTTTAGTTCTATTTCAGATATTTTTCTACACTTTGGTGATCCCTAGATGGGCAGTTTTGCCAGCTTTCTGCTCATTTTGTTGTGTCCTTCTATCTCTATTCTGGAATTAGTAACACTATTCTGATCCTACATCCAAGAGTTTGACTTGTACATCTATCCTAATAAGTATTTCTCCATTTATTTATTTATTTTTCTTGAGTTCCTGCCATAATGAACCCAGATGACCCACACTTCATACTATGTTATTAGGATACCATGGCAAGCAAAAGAATACCGTTTCTATCTCAAGGAGTTTAACATGTAGTTAAGGACATCAATGACACGGTTATAATTTAGTAATGCATATTACAAAGCAATTTGGATAATGTTATCACAATCTATAATACGTAGATATGGATTTTGTGATTTCTGGCAAATCTTTTTGTAAGCTTTGGATGAGATTTAAAAACAATTTAGAGTTTATAAGGTAAAGACGAGAGGGAGTAAGAAGAGGTCAAGGATTTTAAAAAGGCTTTTGTGCCTGGCTTAAGCAAACCATGGGGAGCATATCATGAGATGGAGCTGAAGAGGTTGGCTGTGTTGAGATTATGCAAGGCCTTGTCAGCAATGTTAAGACCTTTAGATCTTTTTATTACTGTTTCTATTTTTTTTAAATTACAAGGGTCCTAGAAAATTATTGAAATGATGTATGTGTGTTTGTGTGTACTCATGAGTGTCTTGGGTAGAATGGATGACAAAAATCAAATTAAGTTTTTAAAAGCTCAGTATTCAATTCCTACAAATGTTGTAGCCCTCCCTCTTTCTTCTCAGATCTCTCCAGGAACATAAAGAACTTTCATCTGCTGATATCCCTGTTTGACATCTTTATTTCTCTGAATGACAGAGAGTCTTTTAATGCCCAAGTGTATTATTGATCCCTACCTGGCAAGAATGCTGTCCCATCCTGGGTGTCCAGAACAGCATATTCAAAGTGTGTCACTTAGTGTTTGCTATCCTTTTTTCTGGACACACATCTCTAACCATCTTCCCACACTTCTTCTCATCATTTGTACTGGGGCTTGGCCCAAGTGATCTGGTCTAACTTTCATGTTCGTATTTCTGATTCCAATCCAGCTATCCTACCACTCACTCAACTTCTTAGACCTATTTTGACACATTAAAAGCCAAATAAATCTGAGCTCAAATTTAAGTACATGTGCTCCTACTATTAAGGATTTTTTTTTCAATTTATACCATATGAAAATAGACATTTTAGCTTATTTTGCTGTCTTTTTATAATCATTTGAAAGTAGGAATTGGGACAAGAATAACTACTGGGAATCAGCCTAAATTCATGGAAACACTTAATTTTTCTGAATGTGATTTTAACCCTAGGGCAATGCTTTTGACAGCATATGGTTTAGATTTGGCAGAAGAATGGAAACATGTTGAAATGACCGCCTAGGGATTCACAGCCCTTTAATACAAAAGTGTTCCAGTTAGATTTGGTTGGAGATCACAGAAGTGTATTTCCAGAGAATGCTACAAGGCGTGAAATGTCCCAGTGAATACAGCAATGCAACCCCAGAACCACATTTCAGCAACCATTATTAGGTAGCTTACTATATTTCAGGTAATGTATTACACATTTGGGACATAAAGATTTGGAGGTTTTGGTCCCCTATTACAATTACAACTTTGACCTAGTTCTTTCCTCAAATAGCTCATGTTATGAACGTACAAGAGATACCTAATAGAATGTGAAAGTACAAGCCAAACAATTTTGCTAAAAAGACAATGAGAACCTAGGGAAACAAGCTATTTGCTCAGGCAGAGTGGGAGAGGGAAGGTATTACAGAGTAGGTGTGATTCAATTTGGGATGTAACATGTGAGCATGACATTGACGGGAGTAGGAAATGCCATTTCAGTTAAAGAGAGCAGTAGGTACCAAACCATAAAGATATGAAATTACATAGTGAACATCATTCATAACTCCAGAATACAACATTTTGGAGTTAAAAATTGACTACAGTCAATAATAAGTTATTATATACTTTAAAATAACTAAAAGAGTGGAATTGGAATGTTCCTAACACAAACAAATGATAAACTCTTGAGGTGATAGATACCAACTACCGTAATTTGATTATTACATATTTTACGCTTGTATCAAAGCTTCATATACATCCTACAAATATATACAACTAGTAAATATTATGTACTCATAATAATTTAAAATATAAAAAAAATAGACCTGTATCAATTCACAAGCAATGTATCATTAGGACTGATGCCTTGTTTCAAAATATTTCAAGCTCTGATTATATGAAGATAATGTTGGTTTGTAAATGATCCTAGCTAATTTACAATCACAAAAATACATCCTTGAAGAAGATAACAATGTCCTAAGCCTCACATTAACTCTATACTATGTCTTGTCAACACACAGTTCAAAAAAAAATCATAATTGACACCTTTAAAAGGAAGAATAGACAGATATGAATTCTAATCTATCCATCTAATTCAATTCTTATCAGATATGAATTCTAAAAAATAGTATGTTAGCTATAATATAAAATTAACAACAAAAAGAGAATTCCTACAACTATATGTAAACTATATAAATTCTAATAAAATCCTAGATTTGAAAAATTTATAGGAGGAATTATGCATTTAATCAGTGAGTTTAATACAAATTGGACACTGCAGAAAAGATAATCCAAAAACTGAAAAACAGGTAAGAAATATGTATACAAAATAAAGCACAGAAAAGCAAAATTTTGAAAACAGAGAAAAATGAAAGAGATGCAAAAGACAGAATTTATGATACAAGATTCTGACAATATGAGTCCTCATGGTATAGGAAGAAACAATATTTAAAGACATGATGGCTCAGAGTTTTCAAAAACAAAAATCAGCCCCTTATAAAATCAATAATTGTTACACACCTAAGAACTACAAATGAAAACTATATATAGGCATGATATGGTAAAAATAGTAAAATGAAAAGTCAATGAAAATCTTAAAAGCATCCAGAGGAAAATGTTTTCTTGGTAGAAGATACAGTAAGACCAATAGTTAACTTCTCAAGAAATAATACAATTTCAGGAAATAAAAGGAGTTATCTTAAAAAGTGGGAAAAAGTAGCTACTACCTAGGATTCTTTGTCCAGTAAAAATATTCTTTAAAAAAATTAAAATTTGAATTCTACTTCTCGCTAAAATAGAGTAACATGAACTAGAATCTCTCTTGCATCTGAAACAACCGAATAACTCAAACCAAATGTAGGAAATAATAACCTTTGAGACATTGGACAATTGTTTTTTCACTGCCATTTGTGATGACATAACGCAAAGATAGTACAAGATTTAAGAGTTTTCTGCCTTAATAACATGAGAAGATTTACTCTTAGCTCCTTTCATTGTGATCAGTGACACTTGTGTTCAGAATGGGTGTCGGAATAAGAAGGAGGAAAGACGCATGTGCAGAAGGCTGCACACATGTTTAACAGAGATCTTTATTCATTAACAGACACGTTCAACTCAGCAGTGTTCCTTTCTAGATTTAACATCTCAAGGAGACAATTATCACATCAGAGAACGATGTCTCAGGTTTTCAATCTGGCATTTATAAGAACTGTTGAATATCCATGATTGAAAATAATTGCAAAATATATCAGAATGATTGCTAAGTCAAACTCTGCTGTGGCTGTCTCCAAGTTACCCCACATTCCAGATTAGTTTATATTTAATCTACTCAAATTATGCATGTGGGGAATAGATTAATATATAAGTGATTAATATTATC
>CAUYRT010084862.1:0-12136 GCA_963574885.1 Lepilemur ruficaudatus
AAAATTGGATAGCCACATGCAGCAGAATGAAACAGGACCCTTACCTCTCGTCATTCACAAAAATTAATTCAAGATGGATAAAAGGCTTAGATGTAAGATTCTAGCTATTTTTATGTTATTGATTTCTAATTTAATTCTCTTTTTATAAGAGAACATACTTTGATATTACTTATTTTAAATATGTTGACATATGTTTTATGGTCTGGAATATGGTTTGTCATGCTGAATGTTCTAAGTACACTTGAAAAAAAGTGTATGCTGTGGTTGTTGGTGACAGAGTTCTGTGAATATTGTTTACGTCAAATCAATTGCTAATGTTTTTAGATTTTCTGTACCTTCTTATTTTCAGTCTATATTCTCAGTTCTATCAATTACTGAGAGAGGATTTTGATATGTCACTAAAATTATGGATTTTTAAATTTAGCCTCTAGTTCTATCTGTTCTCACTTCATTTATTGTGATGCTGTATTTTTAGCTGCATACATTTTTAGAATTGTTATGTCCTCTTTGTGAATTGATCCCTTTATCATTATGAAATGCCCTCTTTATTCCTGGTAAGAGTTCTTGTTCTGAATTCTACTTTGCTTGATATTAATATAGCTTATCCAGCTTTCTTTTGATTAATGTCTTCATGGAACTGTAGATAGTTAAGTTATCAGGAATTGAACTATGTTTGAGTTGTTTCTCTGGTTACCTGCAATGTACCATTGCCTTCAAATTTCTTTAATATTATCTTGTGCATAAAGTGGATACTGGAGTACTAGAAAATTTTTGTCATTGTTTCTGCTTCACCTTCAGTTTCAGGCCCACCCTATGCATGCGTGCACAGAAGAGATTTCTCTGTATTCTCTACACTACCTCCTTGATAAATTCTTCTGCTTTTTACTCTTTTGTTGCTTGATTGGTTTTACAGCATATTGTTTAATTTTCGAGGGTTTGGAGATTTTCCTTGTTATTGACTTCTTCTTTAATTACATTTTGGTTAAAGAATATACTTTGTATGTTTTTAATTGTTTTAAATTTGTTAAGGTTTGTTTTACAATCCAGGATATGATCTATTTTGGTAAATGTTTCTTATAAACTTGAAAAAATATGTATTTTGCTCTTGTTGGACAGAATATTTTATAAATGTTAATTAGATCTTGTTGATTGGTGGTGTTGTTGAATTCTTCTATATCTTTGTTGATTTTCAGTCTATTAGTTTTATCTATTACTGAGAGAGGAGCATTGAAATCTCCATCTGTAATGGCAAATTTGTCAATTTTTCCTTCATTTTTCTCAGTTTTTATGCCCTGTATTTTGGAGATTTATTATTAGGTACATGCACATTTAGGACTGTTTTGTCTTTATGGTGAATTGACCCTTGCATCATTATTAAAGTTTCTCTTTTTTTAATTTCAAAATACTAAGGGGGTACGAATATTTTTGTTACATCACTTCAATTAGGTCTAGAAATGTGCCCACCACTTGATAAGTGTTCATTGTACACTTTAGGTGGGTTTTTGCCCCTCCTCCCCCCTGCTTTAGTTCCAGTGATTATTATTTCCCTCTATTCACATGCATCCTCATTGGTTCATTCCAATTTAATAGTAAGTATGTATGGTGTTTGTTTTTTCATTCTTGTGATACTTCACTTAGGATAATGACCTTCAAATTCCTTTCAAATTGCTACAAAAGGTATTAATTCCTCCTTTTTAATGGCTGAGTAATACTTCATGGTGTACATATGCCATATTTTGTTAGTCCACTCATGAATTGATGGGCACTTGGGTTGATTCCAGATCTTTGCAATGTGAATTATGCTACAAAAAAAATTTTAGCTAAAGTGCCTTTCTGATAAAACAACTTCTTTTCCTTTGGGTAGGTATGCAGTAGTGAGATTGCTGGATAGAATGATAGGTCTACTTTTAGTTCTTTGAGAAATCTCCATATTTTTTCCCACAGGGGTTGTACTAACTTGTAGTGCCACAAATAGCATATAAGTATTCCTTATTCTCTACATCCATACCAGCATCTATTGTTTCAGATTTTTAAAATAAAAGCCATTCTAACATGAGTAAGGTGATATCTCATTGTGGTTTTAGTTTGCATTTTCCTGATGATTAGTGATGTTGAACATTTTTTTCATGTTTCTTGGCCATTTGTCTGTTTTCTTTTGAAAAACTTCTGTTTATGTCTTTTGCCCACTTTTTAATTTTTTTGTTGTTTGTTTTTTTTCTAAGTCCTATTTATTTATTTTGTTGCTGTAATTGCCATTGGGGTCTTAGTCAATGGCCTAGAATGATATCTAGAAGAGTTTTTTTACATTTTGTTCTGGAATTCTTATAGTGTCATGCCTTACATTTGAGTCTTTAATTCATCTTGAATTAATTTTTGTGAGCAGTGAGAAACAGGGGTCCTGTTTCATTCTTCTGCATGTGGCTATCCAATTTTCCCACCACCATTTGTTGAATAGGGCTTCTTTTCCCCAGTGTATGTTGTTGTCTGCTTTCACGAAGATCAGATGGCTGTAGGAATATGGTTTTACATCTGGGTTCTCTATTCTGTTCCATTGGTCTATGTCTCTATTGTTGTACCAATACTATGCTGTTTTGGTTACTATTGTCTTGTAGTATAGTTTGAAGTCTGGTGATATGTTTGCTTCAGGTTTGTTCTTTTTGCTTAGGATTGCTTTGGCTATTCAGACTCTTTTCTGGTTCCAAAGGAAGTGTAGAATTATTTTCTCTAGATCTGTGAACTATGCTGTTGGTATTTTGATGGGGATTAAATTGAATCTGTAATTCACTTTGGGTAGTATGGACATTTTTAGCAACATTGATTCTACCTAACCATAAGCATGATATGTTTCTCCAATCATTTGTGTCATCTGTGATCGCTTTTCTCAGTGTTTTGTAGTTCTTCTTGTAGAGATCTTTGACCTCCTTACTTAAGTATATTCCTGGGTTTTTAATTTTCTTTGTAGTTATTGTGAATGTTATTGAGTCTTTGATTTAACTCTCAGCTTGGCTGTTATTGGTAGATAGAAATTCTACTGTTTTGTGTACATTAATTTTATAATCTGAGACTTTGCTGAGTTTATTTATCAACTCCAGGAGTCTTTTGTAATAGTTGTTGGGGTTTTATAAATACAAGACCATACTGTCAGCAAAAATTGATAAGTTGACCTCATCTTTCCCAATTTGGATATCTTTTATTTCTTTATCTTGCTAGATTGCTATGGCTGGAACTTCCAGCACTATGTTGAATAAAAGTGATGACAGTGGGCACACTAGTCTTGTTCTAGTTCTTAGGGGGAATGCTTTCAACTTTTCTCCATTCAGTATGATGTTGGCTGTTGGTTTTTCAAATATGGTTTTTATAATTTTGAGAGAAGTTTCTTCTATGCCTATTTTTTTAATGGGTTTTTTTATCACAAAGGTGCTGGATTTTATTGAATGTTTTTTCTGCCTCTATTGAGATGACCATATGGTCTTTGTTTTTTCTTCTGTTTAGGTGGTGCATCATATTTACTGATTTATGTATGTTGAACCATCTTTGTATTTCTGGGATGAAGCCCACTTGGTCATGGTGGATTATTTTTTGATGTGTTGTTGAATTCAGTTTGCTAGTATTTTTATTGAGGATTTTTGCATCTATATTCATAAGGGGTATTGGTCTGTAGGTTTCTTTTTTGTTGTTTTTTTTTATGGCTTTGGTATCAGTATGATAGTTGTGTGTTTCCACAAATTTGTCCATTTGCTCTATGTCTTCCAGTTTATGTGTGTAGAGATTCTCATAGTATTCATGGATGATGTTTTGTATCAGTTGTAATATCTCCTTTTTCATTTCTCATTGAGCTTATTTGGGTCCTTTCTCTTCTATTCCTGGTTAATCTGGCAAGAGATCTATCAATTTTGTTTATCTTTTCAAAGAATCAACTTTCGTTTTACTGACTTCTCAATTTTTTTTTTTTTGTCTTCCATTTCATTTAGTTCTGTTCTGGCCTTGTTATTTGTTTTTTTCTGCTAGCTCTGGGTTTGCTTTGTTCTTCATTTTCTAGTTCTTTGAGATGTGAAAGTAGGATGTTAATTTGTCATCTTCCTGACTTTTTAGTGTAGGCATTTAAGGCTATACATTTTTCCCTTTTGCTGAATCTCATAGATTTCCGTAGCTTGTGTCCCTTTTGTCATTCAGTTCAAGGAATCTTTTGATTTCCATCCTAATTTCATTCTTGACCCAATAATTGTTCAGCAGCAGGTTGTTTAATTTCTATGACTTTTTGTAGAAGTATTACCCGTGGAATTGATTTCCAGTTTTATTCCACTATGGTCTGAGAAGATACATGGTATGATTTTAATTTTTGTAAATTTCTTGAGACATATTTTGTGGCCTAAGATATGATCAATCTTGGAGAATATTCCATATGCCGATAAGAAAATGTATATTCTGTAGTTTTTGGGTACAATGTTCTGTAAATGTTTGTTAGGTCCATTTGTTTTAGATTCCCATTTAAGTCCAGTGTTTATTTATTTTCTGTTTTGATGATTTGTGCAGCTCTGACGCGCGTGGGGTTTTCAAGTCCTTGAAAATTACATTGTTACTATTTATTTCCTTGCTTAGGTCTAATAGTAGAATTTGTTTTATGTATCTGGAAGCTCCTATGTTAGGTGCATATATGTTTAGGATTGTTATGTCTTCTTATTGAATTTCTCGCTTAACCATTATATAATGACCATCTTTGTCTTTCTTTATCATTGTTCATTTAAAGTCAATTTTGTCTGATATGAGAATGGCTATACCTGCTCTCTTTTGGTTTCCATTTGCATGGAATATTTTTTTTCCATTCTTTTCCATTGAGCCTTGGCATGTCCTTGTGGTTTAGATATGTCTCCCAGAGACAGATGATTCTTGGGGTGTGTTTTTTCGTCCATTCATCCAGCCTATGTCTTTTGAGTGACACATTTAAACCATCAATGTTTAGAGATAGAATTGATATATGGGATGTTGTTCTGTTCATCGTGTTGGGTAGTACCATATTGCTTTGTTTTCCCTTTTGTGCCATTGTACAAAGAGTTGTGAGCTTTAGCTTTTTTGAGTGATTTTACACTGGTGGGTATGTATTGTGGTGATTCATGTATAATGCAGTTCTGAGTATTCCTGTAGAGCCGATCAGGTCATGACAAATTCTTTCAGGGTTTGCTTGTCTGGAAAAGACTTAATTTCTCCATCAATTGTGAAAGTTAGTTTTTTGCAGGATACAAAATTCTAGGATTTTAATTGTTGTGTTTAAGAAGATTAAAGATGTGATCTTATTCTCTTCTGGCTTGTAAGGTTTCTGCTGACAAGTCTGCTGTTAGCCTGATGGGTTTTCCATTGTAGGTCAGTTATTGCTTATTTCTAGCTGCTTATAGAATTTTCTCCTTCATTCAATTTTGCCCAGGTTGAATACTTTGTGTCCTGGAGATGTTCTATTTGTTATGAATCTTTCCAGTGTTTGATGACCATCTTGTTGCTGGATGTCTGGATCTCTGGTTATTTCAGATAAGCTTCCCTCAATAATTCTCTTGATTAGATTTTCCGTGCTTTTAGCTCTTTCATATTCTCCCTCAGGAATACCTATAATTCATATGTTGGTTTACTTTGCATAGTCCCATATATCTATAAGTGATTTCCCTTCTTTTTTATTCTTTTCTCTGCTTCTTTAAATGACTGGCTTAGCTGGAGAGTCTTGTCTTCAAGCTCTGAGATTCTTTCTTTCCCTTGATTTAGTCTGTTGCTGAAGATTTCTGCTGTGTTTTGAAATCCATAAATGACTCTTTCATTTCCTTAAGTTCTACTGTATCCTTCCTTATGTTATTTAACTCTTTAGTGACTTTTTCATTAATTTTCTGAAATATTTTTTGGCTCTTTTTTGTTGGTTTTCAACTTTCTCTTCAATTCCATTTATCTTACTTGCCGTCCATATTTTGAATTCCATTTCTGTCTTTTAAGTAATTTCCTTGTAGTTGCAATACCTCCTTTGGGGTGTTGAACTGTTTTTTGTTTTTCATGTTGCCAGGGTTCTTCTGCTGGTTTCTTCTCCTTTGAAACCACTTTTCTTGATTCGTGCTAATAGGTTTGCGGGGCACCTGTTCTTTTGTGGGAACTGTCCTGCTTAATTAGAAGAAGGGAGGTCCCTAGATGGTGCTATTTTCCCTACTCTGGACAGTTGCCATGGCAGGGAAGGGGTGCATGCACTAGAAATCTGTAATACAGTTGTTCTGATTTGTTCGTTTCACCTTTGATTGTCACTGTTGAAGGCTGTGCTGGTTGATATTTGTGCTGGGTATGATGGGGTTGTTCACCAGACAGTTGTGGGAAGTTCCAGTTGAGAGCTGAAGACCCTCTCCATGGTGGCTGGCATTGTGGGATTTGCTCTGACTGGGGTTTTCCCACAGAGGTGACAGTAGCAGCTAGGTGAGGCTTTCTAGGCAGTAGTCATGGGTTTCTGGGCTGTGGGAATTTTCTCAAACTAGTTCCCAGTGTATCGGTGGTTTAAGTCTGGGGTTGGTCCTTGGCAGGTCATTAGGACTGGTCATTTGGACCAGTTCCACCAACCCTGCAATGGTGGAAACTCAGGGGTGAGATCTTGGGGTCCAGGTGCAGCACTGGAGTCTCAGAAGTGTTGTCCTGGGCCTGATGGGAGTTCTGGGGTAGCAGGGGTGGCGCCTTGGGCTCTGGCATGAGAGCCTCAGAGCTGAAACTGGGGAGGAGCCAGAATCAGGGCTTCTGAGCAGTGCCTTAGGGCCAGAAACAGGGATGTGCTGGAAGCAGGCTGATCTGATCAGCAGGACAAGGTCAGGGCTGAGCAGGTGGTGGACTATTCCTCAGCTCGGGGACTGGTAATGCCAAATCACAGCAGCCTAGGAACTACAAAGTTTTCCCCATCCTCTCTAGGACCCACTGAAGCAGTCATCCAAGACCTCCCAGGTCGCAGCCTGCAGTGCCCCAGTCAACTCCTATGCTCAGATCCCATTACACTGTGAAGGAGGGGTGCTTGGTTTCCAGGCATGGGGTCAGCTCAGAGGACCCTCCGCTTAGTCTGCTCCCTCCCCATCCCAGTGGGATGATGTGAAGGTCGCTACTGCAAAGCTTGTGTCCTGTGCAGACTGGGCGCTGTGCACCCAAGAGCACAGAATGGCTTTAGCTATGGAAACCTGGGGTTGGCTGCCACCTAATCTCCACTGTACCTGTCGGCTGGTGCAATGGCTCCAACACAGACTTCAGGAGGGTCTTTGGTCCGTCCAGGGAGAGGCCTGTGGTGTTGGAGGGAGCCCTCTCACAACTTGGCCAGAGTGCCTGTGGGGTGAGTGCAATGCCCAGTGCTCTATCCTCCTAGTCTTTCTCATGTGTCCCACGTGTAGACAGATCTTGTCCAGCGTATTGCCCTGTCACCTTTTTCACACTGAGTGTCCCATGTTGCTTCTTTGTGATTTCACAATGTTCCTTCCAAGAAGAGTTATCTGTAGGTAAGAATCTGCCTACAATTACACTTTTTCCTTGAGAGTGGTGTGCTTGTAGGCTACTTCTAATCTGCCATCTTTCTAAATCCCTCCTCTTTACTTCTGGTGATTTTCTTTGCTCTGAAATCTACTTTGTCCAATATGAATATAGCAACTCCAACTTTCTTTTGTTAAAGTTTGCATGTTATATCTTTTTCTATCCTTTTTCTTTTAACTTACCTAAAGCACTATCTTTGAATTGTGTTTCATATGAACAGTGTATAGGTGTATCTTGTTTTTTTTTGGTCCATTCTGATAATTTTATCCTTTTGATTGGTGTCTTCAGACCATTTACATTTAATATACTTATTGATATATTTGGATCTAAGTTTATTATTTGGTTTTAGATTGTTTCCTTCATTTTTCTTCCCTCCATTCCCTATTGTCTGCATTCTTTTACATTGCTTGAGCATTTTTTAGTATTCTATTTTACTTGCCCACTGACTTTTTGACTATATCTCACTGCAGAATTTTTTAGTGATTGCTCTAGGCAGTTATTTACCTTTATCACAGCCTAATTAGAATCAATATTTTATCAGCTTCAAATGAAATATAGAAATCTTATCACCATCTATATATCCTGTTACCTTCCTCTTTGATGTTTCAATTGTCATATGTTACTACTATATGCATTGAAAACCCTATGAGACAATGGTATAATTTTAACCTTCAACCATGGAAGATATTTTAAGATCTCAAAGGGAAATAGTCTATTTACCATTTTGTTTTCTTCCTTCATTCCTTATGTTCTACTTTTCTTTCTGGTATTATTTGCGTGTCTGAAAAATGTATGGTAATTTTTTTCTAAAGAGGTCTGCTGCAAAAAATTCTCTTAGGTTTTTTTTTTTTAATCTAAGAATATTTTATTTCACATTCTTTTAAAAATAATATTTCCCCTGCCAAAAGAAATCTGGGTCAATAATTCTTTCTTGTTAGTACCTAAACAATATGTGCCACTTGCTTCTGGTCTCCATGGTTTCTGATGAGAAATTCATTGTCATTTGAATTATTGTTTTGCTCCCCGTAATGCTTTGCTTGTCTCTGCCTGTTTAAAGGTTTTTTCACAGCCCTTAGTTCTCAGCAGTTTGAATATGTGTCTTAGAGCATGGATTTCTTTGGGGTTATCCTCTCTGGGATGTGTTGAACATTTTGAGTCTTGAAGTTTGTGTCTTTTGCTAAACAGGAAGTTTTCAGCTATTCTTCAAAAAAATTTTCAGGTCTACATTCTTTCTTCTCTTCTTTTGGAACTCTAATGATATAAAAAATGTTAGATATTTTGTTATTATTCCATATGTTCCTAAGGCTCTGTCAATTTTTTCAATCTACTTTCTCTCTGTTGTTCAGACTGGATAATTTCTACTGGGCTATCTAGCGTTCACTGATCCTTTCGTCTGTCATATCCATTCTGGTATTAAGACCTTTTAGTACTTTTTTTTTTTTCAATTGTAGTTATTGTATTGTTCAGTTCTCATATTTCCATTCAACTCTTTTTTTATATCTTCTATTTCTTGTTGTGCCGATTTTTTCATTTATTTAATGAGTGTTAGAAATTTCTTGTTGTGCCAATTTTTTCATTTATTTAATGAGTGTTAGAAATTGCTTATATTAGCTGCTTTAAATTTTTAGCTGCTAAAGTTTTATCTGCTTTGTCAGATAATTTTTAACATATTTTATCTTGGTATTAGCATCCATTGATTTTTTTTCTCTTTGTGAATTGGGATTTTTCTTAGTTCTTCATATACTGAATAATTTTTTATTTTATCCTGAGCATTTTGGATATCATGTTATGAGGTTCTGGGTCTTTTTAAAATCCTATGAAAAAGGCTATTTTTGTTTCAGCAGGCAGTCAACCTATTTAGTTTTAGAATGCACATTCCAACCCACCTTCTGTGGGCTATTATCCCAAAGTTAGTTCAGATTTCAAAGTCTTTGCAATGCTATTTGGAGCTGTCCCATATGTGTGCCACATAGTGGTCAGTCTGAGACCTGGGCAATAATCTGTTATTTCCATCCTCAAATTCTTTGCTATGTTCATTAAACCAGATCCACCTCTGCCCAACTTTGGGTTGAGGGCAGAAATTCATTAAGAAAAATTTTATGGTATCTCTTTCCCAAAGTCTTCCCTCTCTGTGATTTCCTGCCTGTTATTTTCTAGTTTCATGCCCCCGTCTTAATTCTTAGACCATAAAACTGGGGCTTTAGTTATCCTTCCCTGTCATATGTCTCTGCAACTGCTCCTACAGCCAAAGACAGCAAGAGGGTAGAGGGAGAAAGAAAATCAATAGGAGTTTGACTCACCCTCTGGGGACCAGCACTCCACGATTGTAAAGGATGGTTGCCCTCCCTCAGTCTGGATTCCTATGGGCCCTAACATCCACTACTGCTTCCACCACCAAGAGCCTCCATCTGGTCCAGGATACAAGAAAATGGAAAAAAAAAATTAGTCCAAGATTTTCATGCTGTCTTTAGGTGTTAGGAATTCTCTTTTCTGCTTATTGAGCCTGAACTCAAGGGCTTTTCCTAGAGTTCTTTCTCCACCCTGGTGCCAAATTCTGGATTTCAGATTGTTTTTGCTAGGCTAATGGAATATCAGAAGGGGGAAAATGGTAAATTTACCACCAGTTTGGTGGTACTTTGAATTTTGGTTTTCTTCCCTATTCTGCCCATCATTGTTTACTTTTCAAATTCCTCAAATAACTTCTCTATGCATTTTGTCCAGGTTTATAGTTGCATTCAGTGGGAGAGACAGGGTGGATTATACTTAGTCTATTAAACTGTAACTCCTCTAAAAAATAAAGTTTTTATTGCAGCAATTCCATATTTTGTTTATTTTTAAGATGCACTTTTATTCTAAGATCTTTTCTTTTCTTTCTTTCTTTTTAAATCATTTATAATATTAATAAAATATTTTTCAACCCGAAGAAAGCCTTAATAATGAAACCTAGAGTGAAAGGAGAAGTCTTTTGTAATTTTGAAAATAATGTTTATTTTTCTATTGATTAGATTTGCTTTTGTATTTTTTATTTGTAGCATAATAAATCTGTTTTCCAGAAATTTGTATTGTGCTTTTCTATTTTCCTATAGTTTATTTACTACCCAATACCTTAATGGGACCATAGTATTTGAAATGGTAAAAACATTGAAGGCACCTGTGTTTTTCTCTGTGTATCTCATATATTGTGATATGTAGTTTTATAAATTTCTCCTTTTTTCCCCAAAATAGACTTAAATTTAAAAAATTTTTATCTTGTTATTTAGGAGTCTAATGCTTATATTTCCATATTTTTGAGTGTTTTAGTATGTGTCTTGAGAATAAAGCCTGTAAAATTTCTTCTTTTTAAAGTACATTCTTAATGTGTCTTATTTTTTATCTTTCTTTTCATATACCATCTGTGGCTACTGTAAAAATATTTATTTTTGTGATTCTGGGATAGTGAGTTGGTATCAGTTAATGACATCTAGATTATTGTCTGTTTATTTCTCTACCTTCCTTACTGAGCTGTGACCACCTTGAGGGCAGGAGCAAATGATTTCTCCATGTTTATATTCTCAACAGCCAGTGAAGCCGGGCAGAATGTAGATACGAAAAATATTTATTCATATTATTTTCCACTGTGTTAATTTCTTTGACATTCTGTATGTTTCTCAAGCTTATTTTTTAATTTACTAATTGATTTTTCTGCAACACCAATTCTATTATTAACCACTTCTAATACTGAGTTAAATTGTTCCACAGTAAGATTCAAATTTGCTCTGTTCTTCTTTCTAAGATGCCCAAGAAATATTTTCTTGTGGTTTTACGTTTTTTTTTTTTCATGTGTGTTCAAATTTTCCAAGAGATCAGTTTTCCTGAGAGGCTGTTTTGAAGTTATGTTTTTGTTGCTCATTTATTGGAAGATCCTGAATTGTCCAAGTCCTGGTTTTGTGGTTGGGTCATTCTTGAAAGAACATTTTTAACACATTGATTGCCACACTAGAAAAAAAAAAAATCCCTGCAGCTATGGTGTTTTATTAAAACAAAATGATACTTTCTAATTTGGTATTTTTTATTGTTTATTGTAAGTGAGTTATATGCAATGCAGTCTATGTTTTTAGAAGTAAACTGTCGCCGGGCGCGGTGGCTCACGCCTGTAATCCTAGCACTCTGGGAGGCTGAGGCGGGTGGATTGCTCAACTTCAGGAGTTCGAAACCAACCTGAGTAAGAGGGAGACCCCGTCTCTACTACAAATAGAAAGAAATTAATTGGACAACTAAAAATATAGAGAAAAAATTAGCCGGGCATGGTGGCACATGCCTGTAGTCCCAGCTACTAGGGAGGCTGAGGCAGGAGGATTGCTTGACCCCAGGAGTTTGAGGTTGCTGTGAGCGAGGCTGATGCCACGGCACTCTAGCCCAGGCAACAGAGTGAGACTTTGTCTCAAAAAAAAAAAAAAAAAAGAAAAAAAAAAAGAAGTAAACTGTCAATATTAATTGTAACAATAAGAACATCAACAAGTAAGATTTTCATGAACCAACTTCAGTGTTTTGCTTCACAAGGCCCTGGGCTCAACTCGCATGGCAGTTAATGGGTTAATTTTCACGTCCAACCAGGGATGAATGGTGTTGGCTTCTCTAT
>CAUYRT010084865.1:0-13114 GCA_963574885.1 Lepilemur ruficaudatus
TTTGAGAGATGTGGTGGGCACTGTGGAGGGGAGGGGCATGCCTGAAATGTATTTGGGGATGGGTATTAGGGGTCTCAATAGGGGGTAGGAAATCCTCTAAAACTGATTTATGTGAATAGCTGTACAACTTGGTAAATTTACTAATAACCATTTAGTTGTACACTTAAAATGGAGTAAAGACATGATATATAAATTACGCTTCAATAAAGAAAAAAAGAATTTGAGAATACTGGCCTATAAAACAATTTTTGTTAATAAAAATAGTGAAAAGATAAAAAAAAAACTTAGTCTCAAAGTTTTACCTTGAGCATACTTGTTCTTTCTGTACATTTCCTTACTGTTAGTATAAGTCATTAGAGTGATAGCTTATATCACAGGTTGGCTATAATGCATTCTTTATAACAGCAAGGTATGGATAGAATCTCAAACTCCAAAAAGTTATCACTCCTTAAATTCAAATGCCTGTGCTTGCTGTTCTGACTATGTACGATGTCTCTAAGAAATGCCACCAAAAATAGGCGCCAAGCTCATAGCAATATTCAAAAATGAAAAACATGCTTCCAGATGCCAAGTATTTATAAAAGCGAGGCTGTCTGCCTCCGGGAGGGGATAAAGCTTATCAGATGCACTGTAGAAGTCATATAGAGCTCTAGCAAATCTAAAGAAGAGATGCTATTTAACCCAGAGGCAGAAGCAGAGTTTTCAGGCTTAGACCTTTGATCCAAAATCTAAAGTAAAATTGCCTGCAGTATATGAGAACTAGAATGCGAAAACTGCAGCAGTTTGAGGGAAAGAGTAGGGCAAAGGAATGAGAATAGGAACCTTGTTTTTCCCAGTTGAGCTTCATTACTGGGCCTCAGGAAAGGTCTTTTTTGGGGGAGGGGGATTGTTGTTGAATACTGCTGTTTTATGTACTTCCATTAGTAGATTAATTTTTGTACTTGTATCCTGAGGCAGTTTCATGATGTGAGTGGTTTTTGCACGGAAGAGGAAGAATCTTACATTTTCTACTCTTTGCTGTCAGAAAGTTTTGACACACCACGAGGGAACTCTCATGTCATCTGCAACTACATTCCTTGCACCTGTTCCTTTGGTGTCCAAAAACTACTTCCAAATTGAACGAAAGTATGTAAGAGACACCTGTAATACACTTGTCTAATTTTCTTTGCAGAATTTAGTCTTCCTAGTCGAAGTGCAGTTCTAGATGCTACATTTTTGAAGACTGAAAGAAAACACAGATGTAAAATATAAATTTGGAGCTGGAGGTATCTTATACCCAGTAGAGAAAACATATTATTCATCATTTTGAATTTTTTTAAAATATAATGTAGGGGGTGGCAATATACAGACTACCAACCACATCTGGACCTTGTCAGTTTTTTTTTTTAAAGTCTTAATGGTACATAGCCATGCTTACTTGTTTATGCATTGCCTGGAGCTTTATAGAAAAGTTTACTGACACCTGGTCCAGAGCATCCAAAACAGGTATCTGTATGCTCTAATTTTACTTACTCTCACTTTTTATCATGCTTCCTCTTATTAAAATGAGTAGCATAGAAATTTTGAGGTTTAGATCTCCAAATATTTTTGGCATGCATTCCAAATGATGAAGTCCTCAAAATCCTGTCAAACAGCATCTTATTAACTGAAAGGCTATTGTGCTTCAATACGATAGCACCATAAGATTTAGAGGCTGCAATTCTAAGCAGAATTTTCAAACAAAATTTATACCTTGGTGCTTCTGCATCAAACCTTCAAAATACTATGCAGCTCCACACGCTACAGAATATGCTCCATTCCTTACCGACATATAACTGCCACCTATTTCTCCTGACCTTTTATAACAGCCCTTCTATCTCTGCCACCGTGGTTTATTATAAGTTGTCAGTTCTGCATATCCTCCCTACATCAATCATAGGAAGAAAGGAAGATCCTAAAGATTTCACCCTTCTGGCTCCAATCAGCCCTGCATCCAAATCATCCAGGAGAGACAACTGCATGTCATATTTCTAAAAAAAAGCAAAACCATTGTTGGTGATGATAAATTTTACTAACAACCTTTAGAGTTAGTTTTTCTTAGCCCTAATGCTTTACTATAGTTTAATTCCATTCCCTCCTCCAACTCAGCAGAGACGAGGAACAGAGTTATTCCTTGATACCGTTTAAAAATGCTTGAATTTTAATGTTTCTGAAACCTCAGGTTTTGATTATTCCAGCAATGCCTCTACCTGCATAAGATGGTTCATTTTCATTCTTCCTGTTCATAAGGTGACAAGAGATCCCTAGTGCCCCCACTTTAGAGACCGCTATCATTTCATTGTGTTGTTTTTATTTACTTTTCTTCCCTTCAGAGCTTAAGAGCTAATATTTATTCATTCCTTATTTTGTTATAGGCACTGAAAAGTGTGTCTTATTTCAGTCCTTCCAGTGATCTGTAGGATAGTTCTCATCATTATCCCCATTTTACAATAAGGAAGTTTTAGAGATAATGTCATTTATCCAGTATCACACAGCGAGGAAGGGACAAGGCCAGGATGCAATCCAAGGTCTGTCAGATTCCAGAGATGGAGTTTTTGCCCACTAAGCTCTGCAGCTTGGAGGGCAGAGGTTGGGTTTAATGCATCTTTGTTTCCCCAGAGTCCAGCACAGATTCTAGTATACAGGAAATTCTCACTAAAATGTGTGCCAAATGAATGAATGGCTGAACTAATTTTTAAAAAGGTGTTTAAAGTCTAAGCCAAAAAATATTCCTATATCCTTAATAATGGCCATGTCTTATTTTTATTGTGACTGAGCCAGCCTATTTCCGAATTTGTTTTGAACCAGACATTCAGATATCCAGTGAAAAGGGAAAATTGGAGAGTATATACCAGGAACAAATTAATATAAGTTACTGTGGAGAACAAATCAGAAAATAATCCCAAAACTTGCCATCTCTGAACCAGTTTACTTTCGCTAATTTTCAAATGTCTTGCCTTCATGACTAAGACTTTTTTCTTCCATATTGTCAGGCCACTGATTCCAAGACATTCACCCATGTTTAAATCTTCTTGACAGATTTAAAAGTGTCAGTTATATTCCCAGCACCAGGATTTCTTTTTAAATTAAGCAAATATATATTTACTTAATAGGATGGACTGACTCTTTTCTACTTTTTAATATTAGTAATAAACACGTATTTTAACTATATTATATTCAGGGAACCTTATTTTAACCTTTTCCAGCAATTTTTATTTTCATTCCATTGTATACTTCTAAACTTACTGATATTACACTGGAATAACTTTCTCAATTGTTCTGACTTTTAAAAAATCTTGCAACTTGTTTAATAATGCCTATCTTATCATGCAGCAGAACATCTGATTTATGATACAACTTGTCAATTTTCAAATGAAATAAAATGCACATAAAACGAGGTTTCCCAAGGAAGACATCTTTGAAACATAATAAAATTGAGGCCCGTTTGAATTAAATTATCTTCTTTGGGGTATATTAAAGCAGTCTGTGTTATTAAGCCACAGTAGCTCAGGTTATATCCCTAACTTCTGAAGAAAACATCATGAAGGAAAAAATAGTGTGGATGCTCATAAAACCTCCCAGGGCACCATGGCTATAAACTGAATATTGCTTGCAATATCTTGGATTCACTGTCAGAGCCTGAATATTGGGCTGTCTGTCCCGCGGGTCCAATCACCAGAATGGTTTTTCCCCCTTTGTTCTTACGAGATGAGGAAAGAGTTTAATAAATGAACCGAAATTGAGATTGTGTTTGCTAGAACTCTCCGTCCCTTCCCTTCTCTCATTCTAAGGACTACGGTGTCTTTTTCAAAAGAACATAGCCGTTACAAACCACACCTAGTCGGCTTTCAGTTGGGAAATTCAATTTTTTGTCTATCTATGTATCCTCAGAAAATCCCCCTGGATAAAGAACTAAATTATCATTTAGAAACTCCCATTGAGATGGCAATGGTCGCATGCAGACTTCTATTTTTACCTTTTACACTTGTCTACATTTACTCTCAATAGAGCTAGATGCAAAACTACAGAGTCTGACCAATGGAAAATTTTATTTGATTGTTAATGTCATATGGTGTCAACCACTTAAGCAGTATATGTCGAAATATAAAGGTTGCTGAGATCACTCAGCATTGTGAATTCTCATTAGAGCCCCAAGAACAATGCAACTTGGTTGAACTGAGCTGCTATGGACTGAATATTTGTGTTACCCCCAAAATTAGTATGTTAGGATCCTAATTTCCAATGTGATGGTATTTGGAAGTGGTGTCTTTGGGAGGTGATTAGGCCATCAGAGTGAAGCCCCATGAATGAGATTAGTGTGCTTATAACACAGACCGTGGAGAGCTCCCTTGCCCCTTCCACCATGTGAGGACACAGAAAGAAGAAGGCCGTGTCTATGCATTAGGAAGCCGGGCCCATACCGGACCCTGAATATGCTAGTGCCTTAATCTTGAACTCCCCAGCCTCTAGAACCGTGAACAATAAATGTTTGCTTTTTAGTAACTCACTCTGTTGATGATATTTTTGTTATAGCAGATTGAGATGATTAAGATAGGAGCATACAGATGTAGCAGCCCACATACAGACTCTGTCATTTATGAAAGAGAATATCATCTCATCAAGGTATAAAATGAGCATTCTGGTAAGAATGTTACCTCTTTCAAGGAATAGAAATAGAAGTTCTAAGACATTACTAGTTACCTGAAAAATTGCAAATGAACTACTAGGGAACACTGTTGCAGAGGCCAAGCGTTCTGGAGAATTTAGTGTGGCTTCCAGAGTAATATGAAAACCCAAGATGCACTTAAAACAGGTGATAAGACTTTGGACTAAAATAGATTATCCAATAGTAAAGTGTGACAATAAAACCTTTAATGAGAATATTTATCATCAAGTAGTCATGCAAATGTCATCTATTTTCTACAAACTGCATTGAGCAGGTGGCTCCCCATTTCCATGATTATCCTCTATTTCTGGGGAAAATATTTTTTTGGAAAGGTCAAAATATTTCAGTTGAAAAATGAGCAGTATATATGAGTGACACAGGTAGGGCAATATAAAAAAATGCATATGACAGGCTGATTTTGCTTAACTGAGTCTCATAAAATTCTCCCAGGAAGCTTATCTTCCCCATGTTACCAAAATGCAGAAAACTCAAGTCAGCTAATAGAATTCTCTCTACGCCTTCTCCTAAAGCTGTGGAGGATGGCTTCTGTGATTTAGTAGGCCTTTTCCCTCCTTAGTGCCAGTGACTAGGTTTTGCAATATTACTGAGGATTTAGCATCTCAGCTCTGACTACCCAAAATGAGGAAGATGAATTATTTAACATCCAGGAAGCACCAGCTGTGCTCTCTCCTAAATGCTGAGCTCCCCAGACCAACAGGATTTACAATGGAAATGGGTTTCTAATCTAAACAGGACTACAATTTTGACAAGTGAACAAGCTCAGGGAGTTTTTCCTCAGTGGAGAATAGATATCAGGCAGCATTTCTTAGTGGCTTTCTCTGGGCATCCTAGCAATTCTTCAGACATCAGAGCCCAGCTTGCTGCCAAGTGGACTGAGTTCTTCTGAAATGGAAGGCACATACTCCGAGACCACTGAAAAAGATGACTGACAATATGCAATATGAAGGATTTAGGTGAGGAGCAAAGACAACGTTCCTGATAGCTTGTGTTACAGAAGGAGGAGAGAAATCGGAGAGAACTGTTTCCCTCAATGTTCACAGAACTAGAGCAGTGGCTCTCAGTGGAGCAATTTTATACTCCAGGTGACATTTGGCAATGTCTAGAGACTTCTGTTTCTTTGCTTTTCACACCTGGAGTTAGGAGGAAGATGCCTTTAGCATCTAGTGGGCAGAGGCCAGGGATGCTGCTAAACATCCTACAATGCACAGGAAAGCTCCACAACAAAGAATTATCTAGAATACTAATAGTGCCAAGGTTAAGAAACCCTGACCTAGAAAAGTCACAATTTTTTTGAGTTCTCTCATATATTGGATTGTTTGAGGGTTCTATAATAAACTGTTTCAAGAGGATTTTCTATGATTGTAATTAGTCTACCTGGCCAAGTTTTAGGAAATAAAATAATTTTCACATTTATTTAATGAGGATGAAAAAATGCTGATACACCTCCCAAGTGAGCACACTCAACAGACTGGTTCTTTCTTTGTCTAAAGTGCTCTCCCTATATTTCTCCATCTGATTCCAACCTTCATTTTTGGAAGGAGATCAAACTCCACTACATCCTAAAAACCTTAGGGAAAGATAAAGGTGATCCATTGTTTCTATGAACTCTTATCTATAGCAAGTAGTGTCTGCATTGGGCATTTACTGCTTTATAGACTCACTGTATATATATGACATGTCAACTAAGTTGTAAATTCCCTGCTGGTTGGGATACTATTTCATACTGCTTCAGTAACACACAATCCATTATTATCTTGCACACAGTAAGGACTCCATAAATGTTTATTCACCACATCTTCATATATTCTAGGCATTCTCAAATTAGTGTTTATTACATAAAATCAGAAAGACTTTGGTTGCCAGTTTCCCCCAGTCTAAATTTGTGGCAGAGAGATGTCAGTACAAAACTATATAAAATACATTTTTGTTTATAATGATTTCTATTCTACAAAGCTAAGGTGTGGATTTTGGTTTCTGGCCTTCATTAAAAACTAGATATCAACATGACTTATTAGAAAAAGAAGAATTATGGCAGGTCATTCTATGTTGTTAATAAAAAAGAAGGAATAATGGAATATAATAAAGAGAAATAGTTTTATAATAGAGAAGTGTCACGATATCAGCCAGGTTTATTAGAGCTTTAGAGAAGTATTCCAAGAAAAGTGTCAGAAATTCGATCAATTAAATGAGGTGCACATAAATTGAACTTAATAAAACTGACTAAATTGCTTCTGGAAAAATGCTATGGGGAATATACCTTTATTAGTTCTGAGTGAGGATGAATTTGATGATACAGTCAATGCTTTTCCACTTTCAATCTTGAGTTTTCCATGAAAACCATCAGGAATAACTTTATTATATGCAACCAAACTAAAGATTGGGGGACCCATATAGCTGGCCAGTGGTTTAGGAATGAGTAAGAATGTAGGTGCTGCAGTAAGATTACTGGCTCCATCCACTCTGAGTGGATTTTAACAAGTTACTTAACCGTCTATGCCTCAGTTTTCTCATGGTAAAAATGAGCATAATATAAAGTAGTACTCTCACTGGGCTACTGGTGACAGTCACATGAGTCTGTGCATGTTATTTGGAGCAGTGTCTGCTCCAAGTGACATGGAGCACTTGGCCCATGGGGCACACATCACCATCACATGCTAGAACTGCTCTCATGGATGCACATTAGACGTGACTTGATCAATCCCTATCTTCAAAAAATTCAAACAAAGAGGCTTCCCAAACCTGCAGCCTTACTATGTCTGCATTAAAGTAAACAAACAAACAACAACAACAAAACAGAAGACTGGAATTATTACTGAAATAAGTAAAGTAAAACAAAAGTATTGTCATATGACAGTCAGATAACAATACCTAGGTTTTCCACCGATAATAATTGACTCATCGGGGCACTTATTTAATGCTGTGTTTCACTTTGTTAGGTACAAAGAATCCTTATGAAAAAACAAAAGAATGCACGTTTCCGTTTTATGTTTCTTAATGCAGAGACTTGGAGTCCTACAATTTGTAGATAAACATTAATTCTCAGGAATGTATATCAAACAACCTTTGATCAGTAAATTGTGAGATTGTTTTTGTTATTTTTACCCATCCTGTTCCAGAAATATTTCACATAACCTTTTGTTAAAGATATAAAAATGACTCATTTGTTTAATGGGAATAAAAATAATGATTTACCACCCAAGTCAGAGATGTTTATTAAACCAGATATTACCTACCCCCCCCAAAAAAAATAGGAATTAACTCTTTATTCTTCGTCCTTATTACAAATGCTCAACATCTTTGCTGTGGGTGCTTCACAATTTCACCATCTTTGCTGTGGATGCTTAAGGGAAGTCTTAGATTTGTATATATACTTCATTTATACCCCACAGTTATCTTAATAGTTATCGCACACCAGGGAGGAAAGACCAGAAGGTAAGATAATTTCTGGTGCCATGGAAACTTCCACTATTCAACCGTCTTCTGGCCAGGTCCTGCGGATGATTAATAACTCTCATGTTTTTTCATCTTGGTATTTCTTGGTCCATACCCATAAAATTTTCCTGCTTTGTATTAATTTTTTAAGTCCATAACATTATTGGGATTTTATGCTGACTTCATAACCTTCAGAGTAACTGATCATAGCAAAATAGTTCCCTGCTTACAGAGAGCAGCTCTCGATTGACCTCAATTTTAATGAATACATTTTGAAAAAGAAAACATTTATTACCAATTGAAATACGGAGCTCTGAAAGTTTTCTCCCAGCAGTAAAGCCTATTTTTTTTATTTTATTTTATTTTATTTTTTTTACAGAGCTCTTGAGGAGGCTGAATCTGATGTAGCACCAATTCTGGATTATTTAGAGCTCTGGATCATTTTGGTCTAACCTTTAAGAATCAAGTTACCAGCCTGTGCTGCTAACTTCCTATTTACTTATTATTTTTCTTCCTCATTAGATTTTAAGTTTCTGGAAAAAAAAGCTTGTGAGTTATTTCTGTAGTACCAGTTCCTGTAACCCCAGTGCCTGGCACAATGTCTGAAACAATGTAAACATGGACTAAATCTCTATTGAGAAATGTTATTTATAAGAATAAGGTAAATATAGGGAGAAGAAAGTTCAGAGCAAAGAAGATATTTGGATATCTTTATAAAGAATACTTCATATGTGTTTAAAACCTAGGACACGCATCAGTTTCTCAAACTTAAAAGTTTAATGTGTCAGGTGCTAAAAACAAAAAAGGGTGAGAGGTTGAGAATGAGGTCCACGTGCAAGAGATTTTTCGTTGAAACTAAGAAAATGTAATTGCCATTTACAAGGTCACAGGTAGAGGATGGTTCTAAAAATATAGGAATGACCAGGGTTCTCCTTCTTCACTGGAGGAAGAACAAATTGCAATACCTTGTTTTAAATAGATATGAAGAATAATTTTCTTCTAGAGAGACATTAGATAGTAAGCTACCGAGGAACTTTACATATAACAGAGCTTTTTGAAGTGTGTAGATCATACAACCTTTCAAAATTTCAACGGATGGAGACTTGTGGAACTATATGCACAACATATGATGCTTATATTAAACTCTTTTGAGGTATGGCATCATTACTTAACATTTTTTTAAAGCAGTAAATAGAAGAGGAGTTAATTCCGTATTTTATAAGGCTCTGCAAAATACAAGGTGGGTATGAATTCAACTTTGTAAAGTGCTTTTACCTTCTTGTCAAAGAAAAAGTATTTAATACAAAGATGGTCGTAGGGTACCAAATGTTTGGCTCTCTTTCTATAATGGATAATTTCCAGCGGCCAGTGTCCAGTAGTGCACAACACATCATTCATATGGACTGAGAAGGCATCCTTTCACCTCGTGTATCAAGTGATTTATAATTGCCATTTAAAAATAATAAGAGCGGGAGTATATGATTTGTGAACCCACTGGGCTGCTAAGGGAAAAGCTTTCTACTGACCCAAGAAGGGCGCTTAGATTGTTATGGCTCTTATATAGCTGGGACTATTTTAAATATTCATTGCACTTTAATGAATGCACTTTTCCTTTAATTAGACATTGTGTTAATACTGTTTTAATAAGGATGGACTTGCCACAATGATCTTGGGAAGCCAGGATCTATTTATGAATGAGTTAGAGGTCTCAAGCTTGCTAAAACTGGCAGATACATCTAGAAAAGAAGTATACATAATATTATGTTCACAGGTGAAGAGTCAGAAAATGTGCAATTTGGCTGAAGATAGTCAACTAAGTCTTAGTTAAGAGTCTGGGAGTATTTTAAAACTCTTTAAAATCATGCCTTTAATACTCAAAATGTGACAGTGAAAAAGTCAAACAGTTCGTTCACCTGATCATTCATTCATTCATCATATATTTCTTTATCTCCTACTATATGCTAATCAAAAGTATGGGCTAACAGTGGCTGGCATTAATGAACTGGTTACAAAGCAGCAAACACTGACCATCTCAGGATGTGTAGGAATTTCGGTTATCTTGATGAAAATCAGAGAGCTAATAACAATTTAATAAAAATGGAAAGCCTATTTCAAGTTTTAGTATTATACTTCTTTGAGCTATCAAGATTTATTATTAATACTTTTGACCTTATTACCAAAATAATAAATACCATGAACCTACACGATTTCTTTTTTAATTCATCTATTATACTTGCAGAAATGTATTAAGTGAGGGTTCCTTTTTAAGGTGTCCAGGGATCTCTTTTCCTAATGATGAGCAATCCAGGACATCTTCAGAGCACAGCAAATAAATTGAGGCATCATATTTCTGGCCAGTCAATTATAGATTAGGGCAGTACAGGAAAGGATAAAGTTGTTCCCTTAGCTACAGAACACCCATGGAGGCAGCTTACTTGACAGGAGAACAGTACTGTATTGGTGTCAGGGAAAATATTCTCTCCATTGAGACCCCAAACTTGGCCTGAAGTTGAGTTTCAGGGGAAGCAGCATGGGTATTTTTAAAAAGTGTTTGTATATCCTCTCATCTTGTCTGCAAAAGAGCTGCATAGGATGGGGGATCTTTTTCTGGTCTCAGACCCCGAAATGTTTCTCAAATCTGGTTATCCACTAGAATCATTCAAGGAGCTTGAAAAATCCCAATGCTCAGGTCCTTTCCCCAGAGATTCTGATTCAATTGGTCTGAGGAGGGGCCCTGGGCATCACAAAATTGGACAGTTTGTAAAGTGTTTCTTCGGAGAATCATTCAGCTATATCAAGTGAACAGCAGTGAAAATTACTTCATAATAGGACAAAGCCACAAGATACTCTTAGAAGCTTAATCTTGGATGTGGTCCTTAACAAAGTTATTGACATTTTGGAATTGGTCTATAAATAACACAGGCCTTCCTAATTTTTATCCAAGGTTTTTCTTGGGATGCCTGATCCCCAAGAACTTGTTCACCTATATTTATATTTTGCTTTCATAAGTATAGGTACTTATGAAAGCAACATTCTAAATAATATAAGAAAATGTTATTTTCCTACAGCTTCTATTGGCCCTAGGAAATGTCTATTAAGGATTGTGGGATTCAACCCCAAACCACTGCCCCACAAGTATTCTAAAGATAACAATAAATGAATAGAGTTAAGTAAATAATGTATAAACTACTTGCACACTTTTGTGCAAGCAATAAAATGATAATTGTGTATATGCTATGAAACAAGGAGAATAAACAGGATTAAAAAAGACATGCACCCTATGATGCCTACTATGTATTTTGTTGCTAAAAGCTGGAATAAACTTTTTATAGAATTGGTGAGTGGAATGGTAAATGATCCATTGCTTGGTTTCCTATTCTTTCTGTGGTATTATTATGATTTTGAGTTTATATTAATAAAAAATAGCTGCAACTTATTAGGAAACTACCAAGTGCTAAAAATTTTGAAAATCTGCCACATTGATGTTAACAATAGTGGTTTGTTTTTTTTTTTAATACAGAAGCACTGAGGGACAAAGATGTTAAGTAAAATGTCCAAAGTCACATAGGAGGTAAATGGAGAAATTGGATTTAAACATAGATTTATCTGTGTCCTATATATTACTCTCTTCATCATCATTCAAAAATCTTCAGAGGGACTTGATCAGTAATTGTTTCTCTTATCTTAATCCATTAGGAAAGAAGACCCATCTCAATAAAAACATTGATTGCTTTAGGCTAAGTGGGCCAGATTATCAATGAATGCTTATAACTTTAATGCCATCAATGAATTGGCAGGATACTGAGCTGAGGGAAAGATGAGAGGTGAGAAGCTCTTAGAAATTTAGTTATCAATTACCAATTTTTTTTTCTATCTGGAGGAAGATGAGTAGGATAACATCAGTTTATAAACAACTTTTTAGTGGTATGCCTCTCCCTTCCACAATGCTCACTGCATCCCTCAGATGTGAGTCTACCCCCCAACCCCTGGATCCCTGGTGAACACCACCACCTTGTGAGCTCCATAGTGTTAATCAGTCAGTACCAATATGATGGCGAGTACATGTGGAGCCCATTCTTCCAATCTTGTGACACCTCACTTTGGATAATGGGTCTAACCTCAATCAAGGATAATATAAGCAGTGCTAGCTCACTGTCATTTCTTAAAATTGAGTAATATTCCATTGTAAACATATACCAAATTTTAATGATCCACACATGAATTGATGGGCACTTATGCTAGGGAGAGGCAAAGATAAAAAAATGTGACCACAAAAAAAAAAAAAAAACATGCTGAGTAAAGAAATTAGAGACAAAATTCCCATATTATATAATTCCACTCATATGAAATGTCCAGAAAACACAAATCTATAGAAACAGGGAGCAGATTAATGGGTCCCTGAAGTTGGGGATGGGAATTAGGGGGAAGGAAATGTTCTAAAACTGATTTATGGGGATGGCTGTACAACTTGGTAAATTTACTAATAATCATTTAATTGTACACTTAAAATGGATGAATTGCATGGCATGTAAATTACACTTCAATAAAGTTGTTTTAAAAGAAATAAACAACTTTTTAAGACAAATTAAAACTAAAAACTTGATCATTGTTGAGGAAGAGACACTCTGATAAGATGTGATTAATAAATTAAAAAAACCTAAAGTTTCACAGCCTAGAAAGAATGCAATGACTTAAAAACAATCTCCAAGGCAAAAATGGTTGAAAAAAATGAAAAGAAAGTAAGCGTCAAGCTGCTAATACTGGCTTTATGTGCTATTTCCTTAGAGAGGTATGCTCTGTTTATGAAAAGGGGGTCATTGAACTAGTTCAGACCCCGAGCCTCTCTCATCCCCCGGGGGTGCTCTCACAGGGTGAGGCTCTGTCTCCAGGGGCACTTACTGGTGCCCTACTGTCCCCATCCTCAAACCCTTTTATGCAAGCTCTGCCTCACCTACCTGAGTCTTTGCCTGGTGGGGA
>CAUYRT010084869.1:0-31863 GCA_963574885.1 Lepilemur ruficaudatus
CCCAGCCACTTGGGTGGCTGAGGCAGAAGGATTGCTTGAGCCCAGGAGTTTGAGGTTGCTGTGAGCTAGGCTGACGCCACGGCACTCACTCTAGCCCGGGCAACAGAGTGAGACTCTGTCTCAAAAAAAAAAAAAAAAAAATACAAGTGGTGTATTAAGATAGAAATGCATTCACTGTGGACCAAATACAAGTACAGGATAATAGAGAATACTAATGATTTTAAAAAGGGTTGTCCACAATCCTCCTCTTCCTTTGCTTCCCAGAGAAAGCTGTTGTCAACATTGTGATATAGGGAAAGCTTTTATGACTGATATTAAGTTCTAAGATCCAAACATAGCACAGACCCCCTGGTGATTCTTTTCTTAGAAAAGCATATGCCTTGATTGTTCATATTCACATCTGTAGTTCAGAGTACCATGTTGATTTTGTAGGCTGTGAGAAACGCCAATGCAATGGAGTGAAATTTGCTCACCAAACAATAAGCACGGGAAAATAATGCTTTTTGTATTCTCTGTAAATTGTGCTCAAAAATGTCTCCATGTGACACTATAGAAAGCATCTCTGCTGTAAGACAGCATTGTTTAGTGCTAAGGAAAGTATAATAAAATTTCAAGTGACCAGAGTGCTTTCTGTGACATTAACCATGGAACTAGGGAATACTGAAGTCGAAAAATCTAATTTCAGCCAAACCTACCTTCTCAATATACAGATGAGAAAACTAAGACTCAGAGAAGAATAAGGGCGTCCCTAAACTCTTGCAGAGTGAGACTGTAACATCTAGAAAATGTAAGTGCCTGATTTTCTTAGTTCTTCTTTCTGTTAAAAGAGCTGGGGACAAAGTAGATAGAAGAAAGTAGGACAGAGTTAGGCCATGGCCTGCAGAGTGCAGGGCCTGAAAAAGGACTGAACTGGCCACTCTGTGTGCTTTAGTTTTGCTGGAAAAGAGAACACGTAGAAGAGTTTCAGAATAAATAAAATATGAACAGTGACACCCTCTGTAGGGACTCTCAGTAAATTTATGTAATTTGTGGTGAAGGTAGAATGTTTATCAGAGTTACTATAAAAACCTTAGTAAATATTGGTAATTTTTACATGATAATTTCCAGATAAAAAGCCTATTCCTCCATCTCTAAGAATATTTTGAGGGTCTTTCATATTCCTTATTTAAAATAGTATAATGTGATGCCTATATCCAGTATAAATGGATATTGATAATTTTTCTTCCCACATTGTAGAGGTCTTACTGTTAATTGTTTGTTGTTTAATTTAATATGCAACACTAAATATAGATATTCAATAGCTCTCTTGCCATGAATATTCTCTCAATAGAAAGCTATTAAAAAGTATTCAGGAGGAATTGTGAAACAAAAAAAATCACAAAATAAAATTTTCCTCTTTTAATAAAAATACTGTAAATATTTATAGACTTTAAACCATGTAATCGATAAAAATTGATTATAGCACTTTTTATTTAAAATGCTTTTAATCTTTTTTATAAAAAGGTAATGTGTATGAATTAAATATTTAAATATAGCAAGCCTTTATGAGACATAATTCTTAAAATGATTAGACAAAAGTGAATGAAAAGAAAAATCAAGGTTGAGAAAGATGAACAGATATTGGCAAGAAAAAAAACTCAACATCTTAGGGAACGAAGATAGACCAAGAAATAATCACAGAACCAGCAAAAGAATACATTAAGGTTTTACTGTATTGGAAAAATACATGTACTTAAAATATTAACATAGTAATTACCACGTAAGTCGCATTTAACTCATGCTAGTTTACAGCCTAGGACCTCATGAAACAAAACATACAGAAAACCCTGCAGTTAGTTCATGAAAATCTTACTTGTTGATGTACTTATTGTTATAATAATATTGATAAATTAATTCTAAAAACATGGATTAAATGAATAGAAGTCAATACATTTCCTGTTTCATTAAATTTTTCATTAAATTAGAAAGGATTGTTTTGTTTTCAAAGTTTTTATTATATTTTCATAATATAACACCCTGGCCCCAAAGAAAATTTTTTTTTCCTAATGCGGCAGTCAATGTGTTAAACTTGAGAATTAGTAGAACAGACATTGTTATCATCATTGTGCATCTTTAGAAGCTATTTTAATAAAAGCTTTATATGGCAGCTTCACACCATCTCACGAATGTAAGGTTTTGTTTTTATTACTTGAGTTTGATGAAATCAATTCGAGTTTAATCCCACCATACCAGAGACCTCCCACTCATTTTAATGTTGACTATAAATGTGCTGTTGATCTTCTTGTTTAAAGTTGTACCCAATATTATTAATGATTCTACTTGTTGAATTCAGCCATAACGTGTTCTACTAAAAGCAAAAGTATATTTCCTAAAATAGTTCTATATTTATGTTCATTTATATTGGTTTCAGTTGTTAAAACTATCAAATTAGCTATTTAATTTACCCATTACAGACCTCAAAACATTATTTTAAAAATAAATATTAAACATTAAGTTTGAAAAATGGATATGATTAAACCTTTCGCAATTAATATAACGTAAGTACATTTTGTTTGCCATCCCATGTAACTTGCATATCTTTCAGTCTTATGACAGCCATAAGTACCCCTTCCTTTCTCCACTGATGTTCCAAATATCATAATATTATGTAATCTTCCTGCTAAAAGCAAAGTCATTATTTTGTAAACATTAATATCATTCCAGACATACTATAACTCTTGGGATTGAAAACTCTTTCAGGGTTATTTTTGTCTTTAGCAATAATTGCTTAGTAAGGATCAACATAGATATTAATGCTGATGGGAAAAGTGCTTTATTGGACCTGATGGTGACTGTGACATATTAACCTATGTATTACATAATCAGCAAAGATCCACTGATGGTTTACACAAGCAAGAACAAGGACATACCAAGAAACAATTTCTATCATCAAGGAGGCTACAAACCAGGTGAAGAGGCAAAACAGACATAAAGGAAAGGTAAAGTAACATTCCAGGAGTAAAATATCAGTAATATTGGAATATAAAACATGTTACAAGACTGTATCCTTATCATTCTATTTAGTAAACAGAAATTTGTTGCAATATACTGGGCTGGGATGGAAAAAATGCAAAAATGCACATATCAAAGTTGATGCCTACAAAGATCTTTCACTCTGGCAGAGTGGTTCAGCTCCTAGAGATACATGTTCCCTTGGGAATCTTACCAAAGAAGAAATGTTTTCAATGACTACTTTTTTTGAAAAAAAATGTTTTATTCATTGATCTCTGTATCAACTTACATATCTCTTTTCTTTCCTTTCCCAGAGAAAACCTTAATCATAATTGCTGGAGGGATTTAAAGGTAGGGAACACAATGAACAAATCGAATAGGGGGACGTGAGTAGCCACCATTAATGCTAACTCACCAGAGGGAGATGGAAGTCCTTATATAATTATGTAGATGAAAAGGGTTAACTAAATTCTCTGAGTGTGGGGACCAATCCTGGTGTTTTATTGGATAGAACAGAAGCAGTCGTTCATGAAAAGTTGGCAAAGAAAACCAAGACCAAGTGTGTAAAAAATAACTCTGGTGCAATTCTTAGAGAAAGTTAAGATCCAAAGATGAAAATACATACAAATTAAATAATAACTAAAGAAAACTAGTATGTTAATATCAACATGAGCCAGAAAGGAATTTAGAATAAAAATAAAAAATAGAGAATAACAGGAAGAGGACTGCTGTATAATGAACAAAGAAACAATCTCTGTTTATCCAAAAATATAGCCTCAGTATGTACAAAAACAACACTTGCAGTGGGAAATTATAATTTATGTATCTCAGAAAGTAACAGGTAAGAAAGCAAAAAATGTAACAATATAGATTTGAACAACATAAATAAAGTATTCAGAAATGGATGTGATTTGTGTCTATGAAATAAAAATATGTATTCTTTTTGAGCATACCTAGTAAACATGTATAATTTATTAGTTACATAGCAACTTACAAGCAAAGTAACAATACTTTCAATGTATCACTGACATAAAAATTATTAAAATCTATGGTCTCTGATCATGATATACAAATAATTAGATATCAACACAAATAATAACAACAAAAAGCAAAAAATTCTCTAGAAAGACATCAGTTATCATTCTTTAAAAAAATGTAGACTTCATCAAAACTCAAAACTTCTACGCAAAGGGCTACATAGCGAAGTTAAATAACACCCTTCCTTGGAAATTATGACAAAAGTTTAGTTTTCAGATTCATTAAGAATTATGGAAAATAAATTTTTAAAAAGGCAAAATGGAAAAATGGGCAAAAAGTAACTGGCTATTAATGCACAAACATGGATGTTAAATATAAATAATGGAACATATCAAACATTGTGCAACATCAGTAGAAATTGTGATAATGCTGATTTTAACAATAATGGGACATGGTCATACAATCTCATTAGGTTGTTAAATTTGAAAAGAATAATAGGTCAATACTAAGTTTTGATGAAGAAATAGGGTTGTAAGTCTATGTATCATTGGAAGAGTAATTTGGAATTAGCAAGAGAAGTTGAAAATAAAAATATGATATAGCATTCCACTTTCAGGCAGAAAATCTTGATAAATGTGTGCACATGTACACTTGTACATGGATACTTATTGTGGCATTATATGTAATATTGAAAAATTAGAAACAACATATGGAAACATAAAAAAGGAATATATAAATAAAATTGATTCATATGGAAGCATACTCTATATTAGTTAAAAAAAATGGATCTTTATAACCAAAAAGAAATTAATGTATTTTCTTTACTATTTATATGTTTCTTTTAAAAAAATTTGTAAAAATATATATTTCATTACTTATTTTATTACAATATAGAAGTATTTCAGCATGGACTGAAAATGCATATCTACATAATTATATAAGAACTCCCATCTCCTTCTGGTGAGTTAGCATTAATGGTGGCTACTCACGTTCCCCTATGTGATTTGTTCCTTGTGTTCCCTACCTTCAATCCCTCCAGCAATTATGACTAAGGTTTTCCTTTGACATAAATAAATAAATAAATGTATTCTCTGACATATATGCAGGAATGTCTACATTCTTCCATTGTATATTTCTAAGCTTTAAGCTTTTACTTGATGTATACGAGGCATTTAATATCTTGTAATTTATGACCAGTTTCACTAACTCAGAAGAGATCTGCCAATATTTAATTCACAGAGAATAATGTCTTATGTTTTCAAATTTATCTTTGTTGCATTGAGGTCAAACAACAGGGAATGTCTTCAGGAAGTATCCCTCTCCAAAGCCAAAATAATAAGTAAAAATTAATAAAGTTATTTTGTCACTGTCTTACCTATCATTCTCTAATTTACTCAAAAGGGGCTGGGGGTGGTGGCTCACAACTGTAATCCTAGCTCTCTCAGAGGCTGAGGTCGGAGGATTACTTGAACTCAGGAGTTCAAGACCAGCCTGAGCAAGAGCCAGACCTCGTCTCTACTAAAAATAGAAAAATTAGTACAGCACAGTGGCACAAGCCTGTAGTCCTAGCTACTCAGGAGGCTGAGACAGAAGGATCTCTTCAGCCCAAGAGTTTGAGGTTGCAATAAGTTAGGATGACACCATTGCACTCTAGCCAGGGTGACAAAGCAAGATTCTATAAAAAAAAAAATTAATTAATTAAGTAGTTATTTTGTCACCACTGTCTTACCTGCCATTCTTTAATTTACTCGAAAGGAAGGACCATTTTCTATTTGCATTTCCAGTTTCTAACTCAGTATATCATGCATTTGTAGAAGGTCAATAATTATTTGTAGGATATCAATAATTATTTATAGAACTAAAACAGGACACTGTTTATTTCATTGTAAGGCAGATGTTGTCATTGTCACTCATTACACAGATGAAGAAACCAGAGCTCATAAATGTTCTTAGATACACTAACATGCAGATGAAATTCACGTTTTTTATCTACTCTGAAAAATATATTGATCCTCTGTAATGTGTCAAGTTCCCCTTAATATTATGTACCATTAGCAATTAAACTGATGTTTGTTGAAAGTTTACTAAAGGCAGGGGATGTGCTAAACTCTTTTGATACCTTTATAGGAAAATATATAACCACTTCATAGATGGCAAAAGTGAACAAACAAGTTAAGTATTTTAAATTAATTAAAAATTACTAAAGCTAATAATTAAAAGGTAAAAGAAACGTTTTCAAAATCATTTTCTAATGATATTTTACTTTTTCCCAGAAGAATCAATTCCACCTTAGACTGATGTTTACATTAGACTAGTATTAATTTATGCTAGACCCATATTTTCCTATGGAATGAAGAACAATCATGTGCTTGCTCTATAAATGAGCACAAATTAAGTAAATACTACCTATGCAAAGATTCTGCCAGCCTAGCATAAAATTAACTACTAATTGCATTTAATTCCAGGAAAACAAATATGTAGCATAATAGACAGCTATAGTGGACTTTCGTTGTTCTTGTTGTGAGTGCCTATGTTTACTCAGCATTCCTTCCTCTTTTTTAGTAGTATTACTCCACTAGCTCTGAGTGCAGGCGCTTGTGGGTGGGCACATGACTCTGACAGGCTAATCAGAGCTTCATCTCTAGCCAGCGATTACTGCAGTCATAACATGTAACTTAAACTGGACCAACCAGTCCTCCACTATATTAGCCTGTCCATATTTTCTCTGGAAATGCAAAATACTTAATAGAAGATTATTGGTAGACTCATTCTGGAAGGAGAAATCTTAAGGAGCCATAGAAGGACCTTGTCTGAAAAGGCCAGGCAGAGGAAAAAGAGCTGGGAGAGGGAGAAACAAAATTCTGATGATATTATTTGAACCCCTGGATCTAACTATGTCTAAAGCTAGCTCTACTCTATGGAATTCCTAGTTATGCAGGACACATATTTGCTTTTATGTTAAGATAGTTTGTCCTTTTAAAGTAAAAGAATTCCTCCTGATATCAGTTCTGTTGAGTAATCATCATATCCCAGCTCATGGTACAAGTTTTATGTATATTAGCACAAAACCCCCACAATATTTATAATATTATTATCTTGAATTTATATATGAGAAAATTCAGGTGGCATAAGCCAAATAATTTTCCCAAGTTGACACAATTAGTACTGCGAGAATCAGTACTTCACAACCTTTTTATCTGACTCAGAACTCCCGTTTTCCTAACTATCTTGTCAGCAATGCAAACCCACTTTACATATTCCTTGACTTCTGTGTGTCCACAAAGTCTCAACTATGCTTTAGAATCTGAGCCAATTCAGGGAGGGATACGCTGACTCCTTGAAGGTAAGAGACTTTCTCTTTAAAGGTTCTACATGAGTCAATTATTTTTGCCTAAAAGTTACTAATGGGCAAATACACAACATACACTGATGGTTTCAAATCATAAGACAGTTTACACAGTTTAGTATTAGTAAATAATAGTAATTACAAAAGCAATGACACTTTACCGAGGCGATATTATACAGTAAGAGCAAAAAGGAATAAAACAATGGTCTTTTTGAAGCCCATGGCACTGGATTTAAGTCAGATTCATCACTAAATACTTGTGTGGTCTTTCGAAGCTAATTGAGCTCTTTAACAAGACTTACTTTTCTCCCAATGGTGAACAATTTTTTAAGTTGAAAATAAAATTAATGACTGGGCACAGCATAGATTCCAAACAAACATCATTTTATCCCCTGAGATAATAAAAATAATTTTATTTAACTATTTTATACATTGTTTACCAATTAAATATTTCCATGACAATTGGTCATCCTATACTCTCGAGGCAAGCAAAGGAAACACAAGGAGAAGCTAAAACTAAGTGAACAAACACACTAAAAACTCCATGACTGAAGCTCCATATTGGTACGTCCTTTGGATATTATTGACACAGCCTTGCTAGGTCCATATTCACATCTCTATAAATGGTTATTACCTCAGAGGAAACAATTTAATAAGCTTTTTTCAATCTGGAAAATATGAAATGAAACTTCAAAGACTATTTCTAAGAAACTATAAAGGTCAATGCAATAGCAAACACAGGACACTTAGATATCGTGCATAAAATTGCCCTTTAGAAATAAAGAATATAGCCAATTAAATTGTGCCAGGATGTCAAATAAACTTGCATATGGTGACATCAGTTGGACTTTGGAGAAGCTTCAAAAGAATTACTACTATTTTCTCATAGGTTAGTTCCAATGGCAGGATCTAAAAAGGCATACTTCAGGACATCAGTTTGTCTTTAATTTATTTTATATTTCTCAAGTCTAGAATATTTGGTTTCCTTATCCTGTGAATTTTAGTGCAAAGGCTCTAGTCTCTGTTGTCCAATTATGTACCTTTGCTGCAGGTTGATTTATTAAGGATGTATAGCAAGAGATAATTTTTTTGTTTCTTCTATTTTTCTGGATGAATATTATGTCAAAAGTGGCAACACGGTTGATGCAAATAATTTGACACCTTTCCAAGTGACAGTTCAAGCTCTATCCTTTGTAGCAATTCATTATTATAAAATGAAATCCAAGCTTACCTTGGTGTGAAGCGAACAGTGTCAATCCAATTTTTTGACATTTCATGCTGTGATATTTACTAAATAGGTACATTTTCAAGTAGGTATAGTCAATATTCTTACTGTATGTGTGTGTAAATTCTTAAAATTTTTATGTTGCATCAATGCTAAGGTTTGGATATTTGTCCCCTTCAAAGTTCATACTGAAATGTGATCTTCATTATTGGAGGTAGCACCTAATGGGAGGTGTTTGGGTCGCGGGAGAGTGGGGATTGGGGGGGGGTTCCTAAGGAATAGAATAATGCTCTCACTGGGGAGGGAGGGAGGGAGTTCTCTATTAGTTTCTGAGAGCTGGTTGTTAAAGGAAGCTGGCACCTCCTCCCTTCTCTCCTGCTTTCTCTCTTGCCTGTGCTCTCTCTAAGGCCAGCTCCCCTTTGCCTTCCACTGTGAGTGGAAGCAGCCTGAGGCTCTCACCAGATGCAGATGGAAATCTTGAATTTTCCCTCCATAACAACTGTGAACCTCATAAACCTTTCTTATTTATAAATTAACCAGCCTTAGGTATTACTGTGTAGCAAGACAGATGAATGACATGTGGCATCCATTTTGAGCACAGGTTTTTCCATATCAGATGCAGGGTTCAGTCACTCTTGATGCAGTTTCCAGGTGTACAAAACACCCAGGTGGCTCAAGACAGTGGCCAAGATAAAAACTTAGAGGCATTGCTCTAGCTGGCTGGGCTCGCTGCTTTTCTTCCACTTCCTTTAAAGGAGCCATTCAGGCATTTGCCCAGGAATTTAAAATGACCCACACCCTATTTCCTTATACATATTTCCAGTAATCACATTCTCTCTCTCCCTCTCCCTCACTTTCCATTCTTTATTCCTGCTTCATATGACCCAGGATGGAGGACTGCCCTCCCAACTTATTGTGCACTGCATGCCCAGCATCTGTAAGTAAAAATCTTGGAACTTGTTTGCTACTGTGGTGAATTATTGAATTTGTACCTTCCATCTGAAGAACAAGGGGTTTCCTCAGGCATGTTTTTTTCCAGAACGTGGGCAGAACACAAAGTCAAGTTCCCAGTGCCAGAGCAGTGGTCAGGCAGGTATAAATTGGACATGGGTCAGGTGACAGCCACAGAGCTGTTTGCCAGTATAAACAAGTTTCCCATGTAAGTGTCAGACAAATAGGCATTAGGCCATCTGCCAGGTAAAAGAAATATTCCATGAAATTCAGCTCCCCTTCATTTCCTGTTAGGGTAGAATTCCTAGCTACTCCCCTTCATTTCCTGTTAGGGTAGAGTTCCTAGCTACTCTGCTACTGGGACACCATTTTAGCCAGAAGTTCCCAAAACAATAAATAAAAAACAAAACAATTGTAAATAACTCAAAGTAGGAACTCAAAAATGTTGAACACCAAATTCTAATAAATAATTAACAATAGGTAAACATTTATTATGTTGACTTGACCAATGTGTTCTTTTTTTTTAAGTTTAAGCAAATATTATTTTACTTTATTTTTTAATTTGTTATTTTTTTTTTATTTCAGCATATTATAACCGGTTCTCTTGCCTCTTAAAGAATCTTATGAAACCCCCAGGTCCTTTGCTAAGAAAATTCAAACATGGAATTTCAGAGAGCATTTTGCAAATAATCTCAGGAGAGATATAGATTCTCTATGGGTCATATACACACATTTTCAAAAAGATTTTAAAAAAGGTTTAAAGAACTCATACAAAGTTTATAAGCCCCACAGTAATGTTTGCATTTGAATGAATTACATGTTGAATATATGACAAAAGCATCACTATATATAATTTCCAATGTCTAAATATATGGTGTTAAGAGAAAGAGAATAAATGCTTTTCTAAAATCTATAAAAATGTTAACTGAACTGGTAGGAAATTGAACAATCTGGCAAAATGAATCTTATTTCTTATGTCCTTTTTTTCCCCTCTCTTAAAATGTCTTCTTTCTCTTTCTCTACCTGTGTAAATATACTATAACAGACATTGATATCCACTTTTTTTATTTCTTAAATCAGGTACTAACTTAGGGTCACTGTTCTAATATGTCTCATTTTTTTGATCTGCAGTAAAAAAAAAAAAAAAAAAAGAAAAGAAGCAAAAAGACAAAAAATACCTGTACAATTGAAGGGCACTATTTGGCATTTTAATCAATATTTCATATCTATTTTTAGACACTTATTCATTAAAAATGAATTTTGAGAACAATTCCTCAGAGCAGCACAAGGGAAGGTTATGGGCACAGAAACAGCATTAGATTCCAATGCAAGGAACACTAAAGGACAGCTCTTCGTGGAAACAGGTATACCTAAGTTAAAATGAAATCAGTTTTAATTGCTTTACAGTTACAGTTAGTATAGTTGTTAATTCTATGTATAAAATAGGTATTAAAAGCTTAAACAGGACTCAGAAGTTTAAGTTTTATGTAACAATGGAAAGAGAACTGACAATACTTGAATACTTATTGTTCCAGGGACAGAAAAATCTCATAAAACTTAGCTTCACCTTTCCAAAAACATGAGGTAGTAGTATTATCACAAATAAAGAAACTGAGGCTCAGAGAGGATGATTAACGTGTCCATCGCTGACAAAACTAGAAATCAGCAAAGCCATGATTTGAACCTAGGTATACAGTAGTGCATAGCCCACATTTCTAATCACAAAAATGCCTCTCCTCTTCTGGTCTGAGCACGGCACTTTACAAACTTCTGTATTAATACTTCCACTGAATCCCATGAGGCATTCATTTCTGAATGTCACCAGTATCTTCTAAGAAATCAAATGAGAAATCCCAAGAGTTTTTGACTTTCATCATATTATCACATGCCCACATGACTGAAAATGAAAGGGTTATTGCAGAAGATGGAGCAATTCCTGAGGGTTTAAGTCCTACAGCAGGTAGAGGGCTGGAAGTGGGGAACGCCTGTCAGGCATCAAAGCTGATTGAAATTGCAAAATCGCAACTTGGATGTAAGTTTTCTACCCCAAACCTAAATGCTTTACTTTTTATCTTTTTTTCTTAACCCTTGTTTTTCAGCTTCAATTCCTTGTTATAAGTGAGGGTATTTTTACTTATAGTCCATGTTTCTTCCCCCACCCCTAAGGATTAGTCTAGGAGCTACCACAGAAGAAATCAAATATGTCCTACAAATCTATTTTGATAAAATGTGTTTTCTTGGTCCCCATGGTCCAAAGGCCTGCAGAGAACAAAACACCTATCCTGAGACACATATAGTTTGAACACATAAATTTTTTTCACAGCCACATGAAGCAAGCTGAGCTCTCATTTACAGAGAACGGCATTTCCAATGGCTTTTTAGGAGATAATTAAAGCCCTCTTCATCCCTTAGCCCTCTGTTAGGTTCTTTTCATATCCTTTTCTTGGTGCCTTTGTCTCTTGGGCTTTGCTTCTCTTCCTCTCACCAGGTGAAGCTGGACCTTTCTTTTCTTGGATGGTGGCGTTCTTTTCTTGGACTACCTGTCCTTGCTGCTTAGAGAACAGGCGACTCTCAGCACCCACTCTGGCTGCTGAAAGCTTGCCTGCCTGCTCTTCACTTTCATCTCTTTTTCATCATGTCAGTCCTCACTGGACGCCTGGGACACTGTCTGTCCAGTGAACACTTCCTGGTGTTCTTAAACATCAACAAAATTTGGACATATTCTAATTTCTGCCCAACTGTGTTCTTCATGATGCTCACACTGAACAAGTGTGTTTGTTATTTCACCCTGCTTGCTTTCCCCTGACCCTGGCTTTGTAAGTAGGTTTGTAGCATTTTCACTTTGTGTAAATTAGAAGAGGAGACAGACTGAGATTTAAGATGAGACACTGGATCGTATTTTTTGGGCTTCAATCATAACTCCATGATGTCTTAGCTATGTGAATTTGTGGATCTTGTTTAAACTCTTTGAGCCTCTGTTTCTCACATCTCTAAAATGAGGATAATAATAGTGTCTACTTCCTAGGGTTTTTGTGAGAATTAAATGAGATAATGTACACAAAATACTTCACCAGCTCAGAGTAGGTTTTTAATAAATGACCTGTTTTTCTAAATATACGAGCTATACCATGTCCTGAGGACTTTCATATCCTTTGTCATAGTTACAAATTACAGTAGCCCAGACAAATGAAGAATTTTTATTCCTATTTTAAAAAGAAGTAGGCTCAATAGTAAAGTAACTTGTTTATAATGGTGTAGCCAGTGTCACCCATTATGTGACCAAGCTAGTACTAAAACCTCCCTGTTTTGATTCCCTGTTTAATATTCAAAACACCTAATGTTTCCTTTTTGGCTGTCAGCTTTCTTTTGTCTTTTTCAATCTCCATCATCTGTTCCAAAATGTCACAGAATATTCTGCATGTAGTCATTTTCAATAGCTATTTCTTAATTAAATGTGTTGAATGTCTTAAGGAAGACATGATATTTATTAACTGCATTCTCAGCATAAGCATGCTATGGCATGGAAGGATTAAAAAAAAACAAAAAAAAAACAGGTAAGTTTATATTGTTTTAGCCTGGCCTAAACTGCCTTCAGAAATGTGGGGCTCTGCCCTTTTTCTATATTTATTGCCTGATACGTATTACCTTATTATTCATACTTTAAAAATTTAATTCATTTCTGTCCCCTGCTCCCTGTACACACATACCATGTTCTTTTAAGTCCATGCTGTTCTCTTCTCTAGTAATGCTCATTTGTGAAAATCATCATCTGCATCAATTATAAGATACTTAAGCAAGGAGGCTGTGTTTATTCATCTCTAGACTTAAGTGCCTAGCCCAGGCCCTGGTACAACAGGCACCAAACAATTTAATTCTAGCACACATTTTAGCAATTTATTCACTAGTGCATATTTAGCAATTTATTCACTAGTGCATATTTACCACTGGACTTTGTTATACATATGCCACATGCTCCTCCTATATATTCTTCTTTAATCTTCACACCAGCTATACCATGAATGGCAGCTTTATGCCCACCTGACAGATGAAGTGACAGGTTCAGGGAGGATATTTAGTTTACCCAAATTATTAGAGACAGAGCTAGAGAATGGGCTCAATAACCCATTTACTTTTATACCAAACCGGATAGGAATCACAATTTAATATCATTTCACTTCACCTTGCATGTTCAGCTGCTGATATTTGCTGTTGAATGTAATCTATGTAGCATGTGTATATGAGTGTCATATTTGTGATGCCCACAATTTAAGTGCAAATATGAGGGTATGACCAACACTGCAACAATGAATTTATGCAATAGCCAGTTTTTTAAATTTCACAGCCTCTCCACAAACACATCTGAGAAATTAGAATGTGGCATACCTTTTATTCTATGGAAAATATATACTATATGCTACAAAAAGCTCTGATACTCATTCTTATTCTCATAATTTTAATTATGTGTTGATTGTGGGAGTTCTTGTAGCCTACAGATTCTACTGAAGGGCTCAGCTTTGATATTAATACTTCTCACTCAAAGGTTATTATTCAAGAAGCCCAAGATTCACAAGCAAAAAATAAAAAAAAATGATACATTAGTGACTATGCTAACTTCTTGAAAGTTACACAGATACTAACTGTCTCTTGAATCTTGGACTACCTTTGGACTGGCCAACCTGGATCAGTTGTCTGATTTATGAGAATTCAAGCATGAAAAAAATTCTCATTTATAATGGGAGAGGCTGGGCCTGTTAATGGGAATTTGAACAGCATGGCTGGAATGAAAAAGTTGAAGAAACAATAATGATGCCTTGAGTTTTTATAGTTTATTTATATGATAATCTATAAAAGAGAAGAGACCAGGTGGCAGTAAAAGTAATAGACTTTGGAAATGAGTAGAATTGGTTTTAAGTCTGGCAATCTCACTTCTTATCTGTGTGACTCTGGAAAAGTACTTTAATCACATCTTATCTCACTTTACTCACCTATAGTGAATGCAAGCTTAAAAATACATACCATATTGAGTTCTGTGATAATTAGCGATAGTACATAGAAACAGCTAGAGTATAAATACATATGAGATAATACGTACGAATAGCTAGTGTATAAATAGTAAAGGAGCTCGATGAATGTTTAAAACTGATTTTATTCTTTTTAATAATACTATGGTTATTATTAAAGAGTTTTCTATTTATGTTAAATAAGTAATTATACTAGCTTAATGGAAGGATTCTATTTTTGCATAAAAATAATTTATGCATATGTTCCATACTCTCATGTAGGGATTATTATCTATATGGGAGTACTTCTTCAATTTGAAATTTTTATTAACACTGATATTCAAAAATTTTACTTGTATGATTTTGTTACATCTGTTTTCCGGTTTTTATTCCTCTGATATTAAGAACTTATTTTTAATGACAACATCCTAGGTACATTAATTATCTTGCAAATAAAACTCTTCAGAGATGAAATCAGATCAATTTTTTAAAATTAAACTAAGTAAAAGAATGTTAAAATACTTTGTCTATTTATGTAAAACTCCTAGAGAAGAAAAAAATAGCATAATAACGTTCACTTTAAAGGTATAAAATAATTAGAGAGTAAAGATTTACAAGAATGTGCATCACTGGAAGGAGTCCTAAGAAGAACTTGAAAGGGATGTTCTCTCATAAATCACTGAACATTGGTTATCATTTAAATATAAACTCTCAGAAGGTGTAACTGTGGTTTGTTTGTGAGAAGATAAATAAAATTGGAAATTCTTTGGGATAATTAACTTACAATTGTCTGGCCAAGTTTGTTTTGGTAGATTTAAGATCTGCACATCTTATTTTCTTTCTGATAAAGTGTATAGAATCTTGTCTTCTTTTTGAAACATTTTTTAAGAGAATTGATATTGGCATTTATGAAAATTTCAAGATTCAGGTTGATTCAGCATTTCCTGTTAAAATATGCTTCCAAGACTGTAAACATATAATATAAATAAATCAGAAAGGAAATAATGCTTGTTTTCTTTTTTTAACATTGGAATACTCATCCATTTATTTTTTATATTTATTGTTTTTTTTATTTCAAAATATTAAGGGGGTACAAATATTTTTGTTACGTGGATACTTTGCATAAGGCTTAAGTCAGGGCTTGTAGTGTGCCCATCACCAGACTAGTGTTCACTGTACCCAATAGGTAAGTTTTTACACCTCACCTCCTCCCATCTTCCCCACTTCTTGGTATCCAACATCCTTTACATTTCCTTTTTTCTCTGTGTGTGCCATTCTTTAGCTCCCAATTACTAGAGAGTACCTGTGGTGTTTGTTTTTCCATTCCTAAGATATTTTACTAAGATAATGGTCTCCAGTTCCTTCCAAGTTGCTGCAAAGTGCATTATTTCATTCCTTTTCATAGCCGAGTAGTACTCCATGATATATATATATATATATATATATATATATATATATATATCCCCCACAATTTATCCACTAATGAATTGATGGGCACTTAGGTTTTTTCCAAATCTTTCCAATTGTCAATTGTGCTACAATAAACAGGTGTCTTTTTATAAAATAACTTATTTTCCTTTGGGTAGATGACCAATAGTGGGATAGCAGGATCAAATGCTAAGTCTACATTTATTTCCATAGAGGTTGTACTAATTTGCATTCCCACCAACAATACGTAAACATTCCTTTCTCTCTGCATCCACACCAACATCTATTATCTTTTGACTTTTTAATAGTGGCCATTCTGACAGGGTTAAAGAAGTATCTCATTGTGGTTTAATTTGCATCTCCCTGATGACTAGAGAGATTGAACATTTTTTCACGTGTTTGTTGGCCATTTGTCTACCTTTTTTTGAAAAACTATTGTTCATGTCTTTTGCCCATCTTTTAATGAGTTTGTTTTTTTCTTGCTGATTTTTCTGAGTTCTTTGTAGAGTCTGGATATTAGGTTTTTATTGGATGCATAGTTTGTAAATATTTTCTCCTATTCTGTGGGTTGGCTATTTACTGTGTTGATTATTTCCTATACTGTGCAGAATCTTTTTAATATAATTAAGTCCTATTAATTTATTCTTGTTATTGCGATATTTGTCTTTGAGGTCTTAATCATAAATTCTTTGCCAAGGCCAATGTCAACAAGAGTTTTTTCTTTCAGAATTTTTATGTTTCATGCATTATATTTAAGTCTTTTATCCATCTTAAATTAATTTTTGTATATGGTGAGATATAAGGGTCCTGTTTCATTCTCCTGCAAGTGGCTATCCAGTTTTCTCAGCACAATCTGTTGATTTGGGCTTCCTTTCCCCAGTGTTTGTTGCTGTCTTCTTTGTCAAAGATCAGTTGGTTGTAGGCAGATGGTTTTATTTCTGGGTTTTCTATTCTGTTCCATTGGTCTATGTATCTACTTTTATACCAATACTATCCTGTTTTGGTTATGATATCCTTGTAGTATAAGTCAGGTAATGTGATGCCTGTTCTTTTTGTTTAGAATTGCTTTGTCTATTCTAGCTCTTTTTTGCTTCCAAATGAAGCATAGAATTATTTTTTTTCTGGATCTGTGAAATATGACATTGGCATTTTGATGGGGATTGCATTGATCTGTTAATCTCTTTGAGCAGTATTGTTAGGTCTGTCTCGATGTTCTGTGGTGCTCAGTTCCCAGTGTCAAGAGTGAGTACTGGTACCAAGTTGAGCCAATGACGGAGTGATCACAAATACAAAGCAATCCCACACAAATAGTGTATTACAGAAAAGAAAGAAACTATACAAAGTGAAAATAAAGAAGGAAGCTACCCAAAGTGAAAATACCTTCCAGAGAGAGGAACAGGTCAGTCTCTGTGAGTAGAGAAAGACATTGAAGACTCCCAGGTGGTTTCCTTTCATTGGCCTGGTCTGGGGGAGGCTTACAGGAGGTGTGGGATATTACCAAATGGTTATTAGATGTTCTGCATTTTACTACAGTCCCTTTCCCTGGTTAATTCCCAGCTTCTCTGCCCTTAGGAATTGCCCTCCTGGTTTACACCACCAGATTACACCATTGCAGATTTGATCCTTGCCTAATACGGGCATATTAACAATCTTAATTCTACCAATTCTTGAGCACGGGAGATTTGTTTGTGTCATCTATGATTTCTTTCATCAGTGTTTTGTAGTTCTTGTAGAAATCTTTCACCTCCTTGGCTAAGTATATTCATAGGTACTTTATTTTATTTGTAGCTATTGAAAAGGTCATTGAGTCCTTGATTTGACTGTCAGCTTGACTGTTATGAGTATACAGAAATGCGACTGCTTTGTGTACATTGACTTTGTAACCTGAGACTTTGCTGAGTTAATTTATCCATTCTAGGAGTAGTATTCTGTGGAGTCTTTGGGATTTTTCTAGATAAGATCATATTGTCAGCAAACAGGGATAGTTTGATCCCCTCTTTCCTGATTGGGATAGCCTTTATATTTTCTCTTCCCTGATTGCTCTGCCTAGGACTTTTAGTATTACGTTGAACAGAAGTCATGACAGGGGGCATTCTTGTTTTGTTCTTGTTCTTAGCAGGAATGCTCTTAACTTTTCCTTGTTAAAGGAAATGCTGACTGTGGAGTCAACATCATATTGTCATATATGGCTTTTATAATCTTGAAATATATGCCTAATTGGTTGAGGGTTTTTATCATGAAAAGGTTTGGGATTTTATCAAACGCTTTTTGACATCTACTGAGATAATCATATCTTTTGTTTTTGCTTCTGTTTCTATGATGAACCATGTTTACTGATTTGTGTATGTTGAAACATCCTTGCACCCCTGGGATGAAACCCACTTGATCATGGTGAATTATCTTTCTGATGTACTTAAATTTGGTTTGCTAGTATTTTGTTGAGGATTTATGTTTTAAAGGATATTGGTCTGTAGATTTCCTTTTTTGTTGTGTCCTTTCCTGCCTTTGGTATCAAGGTGATACTGGATACATAGAATGAATTAGGGAGGGTTCTCTCCTTCTCAACGCATGGAATAATTTCTGTAGGATAGGTATCAGTTCTTTGTAGGTCTGTAGAATTTGGCTGTGAATCCATCTTGTTTTGCCTTTTATTTATTTATTTATTTTGATGAATTTTTTTATTATTATTACTGCTTCACTCTTGCTGCTCATTATTGGTCTGTTCAATATTTCCATTTCTTCTTGATTCAATCTTGGGAGTTCGTGTGTTTCCAGGAATTTTTTCATTACTTTTATGATTTCTTGTTTGTGTGCATAGCGGTTTTGGTATTTTTCACAGATGATATTTTTATTTCTGTCGTTCAGTTGTAATGTTCCTTTTTCTTTTAGGATTGAGTTTATTTGAATCATTTCTCTTCAATTTCTGGTTAATCTGGCTAGTGGTCTATCAATTTTGTTTATCTTTTCAAAGAACCAACTTCCTGTTTCACTGATCCTTTATATCGATTTTTGGTTTCCATGTTGTTAATTCTGCTCTGAGCTTTGCTATTTATTTTCTTTTTGACTTTATGTTTGGTTTTCTCCACTTTTTCTAGTTTCTTGGGAAGTGACAGGTGGTTAATTTGTGATCTTTCTGTCTTTTTGATGTAGGCATTTAAGGCTATGAATTTTCCCTTTAGGACTGCTTTTGCTGTATCTCATAGATTTTGAAAGCTTCTGTCTCCTTTCTCATTCAGTTAGAGCAATTTTTTTATTTCCATTTTAATTTCATCATTGACCCAAGGATTGTTCAGCAGCAGGTTGTTTAATTTCCATGACTTTGTGTATATTTGAGTGTGTCTCTTGTAAATGATTTCTTGTTTTATTCCACTGTGGTCTGAGAGGTAAATGAATGATTTTGATTTTTTGAATTTGCTGTTATTTGTTTTGTGCCCTAAGATATTATCAGTCTTTGAAAATGTCACATGCGCTCATGAGATGAATGTATATTCAGTAGTTTTTAGGTAGAATGTTCTTTAAATATCTGTTAGCTCCATTTCTTCTAGAGTACTGTGTAAGTCCAGTGTCTCTTTATTGATTTTCCACTTCAGTGATCTGTCCAGTCCTGTTAGTGGGGTGTTGAATTCCCCAGCAATTATAATGTTACTATTTATTTCTTTGCTTAGTTCTAGTAGAATTTGCTTTATGAATCTGGGCGTTCCTGTCATAGGTATATATATATATATATATATATATATATACACATATATATGTATATGTATATGTATATGTATATGTATATGTATATATATATATGTATAGGATTGTTACATCTTCTTGTTGAACTGCTCCCTTTTCCATTACATAATGACTATCTTTGCCTTTTTCTTTTCCCTACTGTTGATTTAAAATCTATTTTATCTATTATGAGAATGGCTACACCTGCCCTCTTTTGCTTTCCATTTCAATGGAGTAGTATTTTTTTTTCTTATTTTTACCTTGAGTCCATGTGAGTTCCTGTGAGTTAGATACATTCTTGGAAACAACATATACTTGGGGTGTGTTTAATCATCCATTCAGCCAATCTATGTCTTTTAAGCTGGGCATTCAGACTGTTGACATTCTGTTATGTCCATTATACTCGGTAATACATTGTTTTATTTTCTGTCTTGTGCCATTGCTTTATTAGAGCCGTGAGCTTTAATTTTCATATGTTGTCACCATGGTGGACATCGATTGTGCTATTCCATGTAAAATGCAATTTTAAGTATTTCCTATAGGGCAGATCTAGTAGTGAGAAATTCCCTTAGTGTTTGCTCATCTGGAAAAGTCTTTATTTCTCCATCATTTATGAAATATATTTTGCAGGACACAAAATTCTTGGCTGGCAGTTTTTCTGTTTTAAGAAGACTAAAAATGGGACCACAATCCCTTCTGGCTTATAAGGTCACTGCTGATAGGCTTGCTGTTAGCCTGATGAGTTTTCCTTTGTAGATTAGTTGTTGCTTTTGTCTGGCAGCTTGTATAATTTTCTCCTGCATTTTGGCTTTGGCCAGGTTGATGACTATGTATCTTGGATATGCCCTGTTTGCTCTGATCATCTTGTATCTGGATATCTGAATCTCTGGTAATGTCAGATAAATTTTCCTCAGTAATTCCCTCAAATAGATTTTCCTTGCTTTTTGCTTTGTCTTATTTTTCCACAAAGATACTTATAATTCTTATATTGGCCCACTTTGCAAAATCTCACACTTCTCTGAGTGATTGTTTATTTTTCATTCTTTTTTTGGCATATTTGACTGAGTGGATTAGTTCCAAAGCCTTGTTTTCAAGCTCTCAAGTTCTTGCTTCTGCTTAGACTAGACTGTTGTTGAAGCTCTCTGCTGTATTTTGAAATTCCATAAATGACTCATTTCTTTAAGTTCTGTTATATGTTTTTTTTATGTTGTCTATCACTTTAGCGACTTTTTCATTTTTTTTCATTCATGTTCTCAAGCTTTTTTTGGCTTCTTTGTGTTGGTTTTCAAGTTTCTCTTCAATCCCATTTATTGTTTTTGCCATCCATATTCTGAATTCCATCTCTAATATTTCAATAATTTCCTTTAAGTTGAGTCCATTGCCAGAGTCCTTTTGTGATCCTTTGAGGGTGTCAAAACAGATTATTTTATCAATTTGCAAGAGTTCTTATTCTGGTTCCTTCTCATCTGAAATCTCTCAGCTCAATACAGATAAGTTTGTAGTGTACCTGTTCTTCTCTGCTGGGAACTTTCCTACTTAGTTCAAAGATGGCACACTTGTGTCCTATTGTGGAGGATTGACCTGGCCTGAGATGAGCAGATGCACTGTGAGTATTTAACACTATTGCTCTCTTTTGTCTCCTGTCTCACTGTTCCCCTGTTTTTTTTTTTTTTTTTTTTTGTCACTGGTGGTCTCTGCACTGCACAGTAAGTGAATGCCCCACCTAGTTCTATCAACAGTAGCAATTGTCAGTCCAAGCCAGCTTGAGAGCTCCTCCACTCTGATTCATTGGCAGCAGCATTTGTCAGCTGGCACCAGCTTCAGTCCAGCCCTGTTCATACCCATAGGTGGTGGTGAGTGTCTGCCTGCACTGGCTTGGGAGCTTCCCTGCTCAGATTCAGGGGTGGTGGTGTTTGTTGCCCCTAGTGGGTTGTGTGTAGTCCTAGTTGCGCCCTCCAGTGGCAGTGATTGATGGCTTGCACCGGCTTGAGGGCTGCCTGCTTTGAGCTACAGAGGGCAGCAGGGAACCTTTGTTGCTCTGTACTGGCTTGAGTGCAGCTCCTCTCATGCCTACAGGCAGCAGTGATTGTCAGCTCCTGTTGGCTCAAGAGCTGTCTTGGTTCTTTTCACCTCTTGTATTTTCCTGGATAGAGCTGAAACCCATTCTACTAAGTGAAGTATCCCAAGAATGTAAAAATAAGCATCACATGTACTCACCATCAAATTGGTTTTAAACTGATCAACACCTACGTGCACATGTAGGAACAACATTCATCCGGTGTCGGGCAGATGGGAGGGAAGAGGGGGGATGGGTACATACATACATAATGAGTGCAATGAGCACCGTCTGGGGGATGGACACGTTGGAGCTCCGACTGGGTGGGGGGGGGAGGCAAGAGCAATATACGCAACCTAAACATTTGTACCCTGATTATATGCTGAAATAAAAAAAAAAAAAGAGCTGTCCTGGTTAGCTCTAGGCGAGCAGAGCTTTTTAGCCCTGTGGCTTGAGTATAGCTCCACTCAGACCTATGGGTGGCAGTGAATATGAGCCTGCTGGGGCTTGAGAGCTGCCCAGTTCAGATCCTCTGGCTGTAGCATTTGTCACCTGGGCACCAGCTTGAGCACAGCCCCACTCATGTCAACAGGCTTTGGAGATTATCCTACTACCCAGTTCCCACAGTGACAGTGAGGGTGCATGGCACCTCCCCACAGGACTCAATGAGAGTGCCTGGCCTCCCTGCTCACTGCCACCCCAGATTGGCAGAGGAGATGGGGAGGCAGCAGCAACGGATCTGAGCCCTTGGTAAAGGTAGTACTCTGAGTCTAGGGCTTTTAAATGGCATGCAGTACCCAGGGTTTGTGAGCCCATAGGTCACTGCTGTGCCTTCTCTCCAGAGCAATGCCATTGCACAGTCTTCAGATAGCTCCCTATGGCAGTCCTGCAGCCTTCAGTAGTGGAGGGTCCCTCTTGCGGGTCAGTTAGCAAAGATCATGAGGGGAGTGTGGAACTCCAGGATTCTCCCTTGGAGTGTACACATGCCTTCCCCATGTGTGCACTCATCTTCCAGGTGTACCTCCAAACTGCAGAGCAGGTCGCTTTACCTCCTTCTTCACTTTGGGTATCTCTTGTTGCCTCTTGTTTGAGTCACACGTTCTCTCTTAGACAATAGATCTGAAGGAGGATATCTGTTCACCACCTTCAGACCTCTCCGTGACAGCAGCATGTGTAGGTGCTTCTAGTCAGCCATCTTGGCCCTCCCCCTCATAATGTTTATTTTCTAATGAATATTATTAACCATGGTGATGGTTGTCTACAGAAATCAAATAGAACTGGGGAGGCAAAAGCCAGTGTGGCCTTTAGACCAAAACAAGTACTCAAGGAATTGAGAAATTATTTTTAACTGACCTTGATCAGTCACCTTGATCAAATCACCTAAATTTCCTTATCTCATCATTTCCTTTGCCAATTGGACTTAATGGCAATATACACTAGTTAATAATGCTAATAAATTACAACTTAAATCAGTGTTACATATGGCAGTTTAAGGGTCTCAAACAGAGCTATTTATATCACAGAAAATATATTTTCAGCTGAACAATTTTTTGTGCCCATTATGTGTCAGGAATTGAATTAAGTACAAGGAATGAAAACAAGAGTAAAGTGCCATCATGCCCTTGAAGAATCTACAATCTAATGTATGAAATTCCTTAAATGGGCAGAAAACTTGCTTAATTCAAATCCCTTATTAAATGGAAATTTATAATTTTATGAACAGGGATACCAACTACCTTTATATTATCTAACAAAAATGCTTTTAAAGTGATTTAGTAATATAAACTATATTAAACCTACCTAAAGGAACAAAGTTTTTAAGGTGTTTGGAAGAACCCAATTACAATCAAACAAAAAATGAAATCCACAGACCATAATATACAGATATAAGTATTTAGAATCACAGTTTTGATAATGAGTTTGGGATTAAATAAGCAAAATATCCTGCTTTTATAGAAACTGATACCAATAGATATTTATGGCTTCTGCAAGGATGCATAATTTGTTAGTGGTAAATCAGGAACTAGAATCCAGGCCTCTTAGCTTCTTGTTGATTACATAATTGATTACATATTATTAAAATATAACTGAAAAATCTTAACACTTGAAATAGTCTGAAAAAACTTAGTGAAATCAGATTTACTTCCAGATAAACCAGACGGAAGAAATTTAAAATATTTCATAATTCAGACTACCCACAGACCCTTCTGGGTTCTTTACATATTCCTGTTTGTACCAGTGAATTACTATTTGTATTACATATTTTCTTTCATACTTGCTTCTGATGACCAGTTCCCAAACAATATAGCCCTGATGCAACTAGGAGAAAGTCTAATTTTCATAACTGGGTCTCATAAGGCCATTTGCTGATCACAAGGCCTATGCTTACCTTTCTTGCTTTACCCTTTATCACCGTCTCCTTCAAATCATTCACACCAAACATCAGGGACCATTTGTAGCTTCTGATAAGATTTGCCATTCCTACTCAGACTGTTCATTGGCTTATAATGTCCTCTCTGTCTTTTTGCCTGGACAGTTCTTCAAAGCTGAGCTTAGACATCAATTCCCCTAGAAAAGCCTTTCCTAGAGACCTTTGCCCACGTAAACAACATCCTTCTCTATGTGCTCCCATCATACCTTGTAAATCTCACATATATTGTAGTGTGTTCTATATAGTATTGCAGTTGCCTTCTTATCATCTATCTGTCTTACCTCTTATAATAGATGGTACATTCTTATGCCCTGTTTGACTTGTACCTTCAGCAACTGATTTAGCACAGATTAGGAATCCCCCAAATTAATTGTTTATTCACATGATATGAAAGACTAAGATGTCAACATTGCATCTGAAATGGGGGGGAGTAGTCTCTTGCTGGTATCATCCACATTAAATATAAGTCAGTGCTATACATCATTGAAACAAATTTTCAATATAAAAAATAGAGACATCTAAAACCATCAGGAGAGATATTTAAAACATGAAGAGAGACATAAAGTGTCAAGAGATATCTGGTACTGTTCAAAAGATAATTTTTGGAAAATCTCTGGATAATCTGAAAAACTGCATTTATATTCATGGTTAGAATGTACATTTTTATTTTGGACTCATAATTTTTCTGATAATACCTATAAGGAAGAGGAGTAGAAAAAGAAGTACAACTTGTGCACTAATTATTTCTGCTGCTTCTATCATAAAATCATTTATTCTATGAATTTACTAAAAAATATTGGTGTTGAAAGCCACCTTGGAATCACTGTACTCAACTCAATAAGTTAGCAAATGAGGAGATCAAGATAAATTAGTCTCACAAGCTAAGACAGCTGGTTTGTCAAAGAGCAAGGTCTCAAGCTAAATCTCTTATTTCTAAGTCTGGGGCATTGCACACCCCACTACATGTAATACTATCAATAATAGGCATGTTTTTAGTGTCTTTATACCTTGTGGATCTGTCTAAGTATATTATTTATCCTTGTAGAAGGATCTTTATGGTAAATATAGAAAAAAAATGTAATTCTAGCTTTTGCTGTTACAGATTGGAAAAATTCTTGCTAAATGAATATATTTCATCTTTGAGATCTAAAGATAAGAAAGGCTGTACTCACCATCAAATTGGTACTGACTGATTAACACGATGCGGCCCAAATGGTGGTGGTGTTCACTAGGGATTCAGGGGGTGGGGGGGTAAACCCACATCTGAGCGATGTGGTGGGCATTGTGGAGGAGTGGGACATGCTTGAAAAGTAGTTGGGGAAGGGAATTCAGGGGTCTCAATAGGGGGAAGGAATTCCTCTAAAACTGATTTATGTGATTAACTGTACATCTTGGTAAATTCACTAAAAATCATTTAATTGTACACTTAAAAAAAAAAGAAAGGTTATGTTAAGAAGACTTGAATTTCTGATTTTTATTTAGTGTTTGTGTTATTGTAAGCAATTTTGATATTTGTTTATTCATTCCCTTCTTTACTGAAAACTACTGTATACAGAGCATACTTTAGGTGCTATATAGGATCTACCAATGAAAGAAAGGCCTTTTTTGTCATCAAAATTCCTTCAGATGTCTCCTATTAAATATGAATTAATTTCTACAGACATAGTATATATTTCTCTATTAAAATATTAAACACACAACCTACTGCCTCATGGTTGTACATGTGCAAATTCTTTAAGTTTTAGATTTCTGGCAGTTTACACGTGTTGTGATCATTATGGCAATATTTGTATGTTTGCATCTATTATTTATTCACTAAAAACACAAGACTTATTAAAACTCATGCATTATTCTAAGAAATTTACTTACACTTTTCTACACATTTAACTATTGAATGATAATAAATGAATAGTTGATTATGTGTAAGGTAGAAAGTAAACATAGAGAATAAGTGTCTTGTGAGTGAAGAAAAATAGATTTCATCCATCAAGAAAAACCAGAGGATGCTTTTTTAGAGAAAGTGGATTTGACCTAGGGCTTGAAGTTTGATGATAATCTGGATATTTAATCAATGAATATTCACCAAGCAATTCTGGGTAGAACAGTGAGTGACATCATAACAACAAATTCTGTGTTCTTAAAAAAGTTTGGTAAATCTCTCTTTGCCTTAGTGGTTCCAAGTGTAAAATGAGGATAATAGTCTTAGCTGCCTCATAGGTTGTTGTGAAGTATAAAAACAAATGAGGCATAATAAGCTCAGCTCTGTGCCTGACACCTAAAAATAATTCAATGAATATTTGTGTTTGCTTTTATTATTCACTTTGTGTCTATATGCACAAGAAAAAAAAATAATCCAGTTGAAGGAAGCAGCAAAAGCCTGAAGATGGTCTGCAGGATTAAATAGTGTCCTAATGCAGCAATAGAAAGCCCAACATATGGACAGGAAATAAAATATATATGAGTATTAGAAGAGGTAGATGCAAAATAGGGATTGTAATTGTGGGCAAGAGAAGGAAAAAAAAAAGAAATATTGTTAAGAATGTAGTACAGCTCGCATAATGGATTGTATTAATTGACAATGGGATAGGTGTGTATCAATTGATTATCTGTCCCTGTTTATGGCTGTGCTACTTCTCATTAATTAATTTAAGTAAGAATAGTATGACTAAAGTATGAAATGCCCAAACCTCATAGTATAAAGTGAACTTTTCCAAAGGCTGCTGCTGCTGAGAGTTAAGTAAATTACAATGGGGAAAAATCATATATTGCCTACAGAACAAAGCTCCAATATTTTAACCTGGTATTGAAATTCCTCTGTAATATATTTATTCTAATGTTTGATATTGCAGTTCCATTCTCCTTCTTTCCCATCTTTGTCCTTTGTCCTTTACATCCCACCACATCATTGAAAATCTATATGTGCCAGGCAATAGAAAAATAAAGAAAAATCAAAAGCTTGCCCCGCTTGAAGTTTATGTTACACCAAGCAAATATGTATTGAACATAATAGACACAAGGAATTTTATCCAGTGTTTTGCATTAATGCCTCAAGTATTCATTATCATCTCTATTCAATACAGTATCTTGTTCTAATTCACAGAGCTATCCAGCGGGAGATGCAGGATTAGAATCTAGTAATGACTTCAGAGACATTGGTCTTAAGCATATCACTTTGATTAATCTCTTTCTCTAGTGGCGAACAGAGGTAAGTAAACCAGTGAGTTTATGGCCATGTTCTTTTGTTCCTCATGGTCTTATGGTACCCTGGGCATTTCCCCATCTGAAGTTATTCTAAGCAGAGAGAAGGGAACTACCTTCAGTTATTATTTCAAACTCTATAATAAGGAAGGGAAACTTATCCTAGATCTATCTACCTTAAAGCCCCTACAGGAACATCATCAAGCAGGGATGGATAGCGCTTATACGGGAAGGATATACAGTATCAGAGAAACTTGACAGCACAGTTTCCATCAGGTTAATTCAAGGTTTCTTATAAGCAGTAGAAGAAAAACAAATAAACAAACACACATGTATTCATTCAGAGAATGTCAAGGATCTTCTCTGTATTGGCAAAACTGTGAAACAATGAATTTAGAAAGAAGGAAATGTTGTAACCATGGGGATTTGAGGAGAAAAAAAAGAAAGAAGGAAACATGATGAAGGTATTGAGGATCAATTATATGCAAGTCTTTGTCTTAGATGTTTTTATACACGTAATCTCATTTCAGTCCGTACAAAAACCCTTTAAAGGAGGGTTTGTTATCAATTCCATTTTAGAGATTAAAAACGTGGGCCCAGAAAGGCTACACAGGATAGAGCAGAAATTTGAATTTAATTATTTTAGCTGTCAGTCCAGTGCTCACAGAAATTCTTTCCACAGTACTTATGAATCCATATAAGTTAGCAAATTCCTTGTAATCTAACAGTAATTTGAGTTGAAATGGAGCAATGTGTGGGCATCAAGTATTGTCAGCAGAAAAGGCACAAGTCTCCTGCTGAGAAAACAGGTCATCATTAATGTCAGCAAAAACAGCTAAATTCCGCTGGTTTTGAAATCTAATCTGAGTGGTGATTGAGACAAGAAAAAGTCTGCTTTTAGTATTGCTTTGCTAGAACACATTAATATTAGTTCTCAAAACCTGGGCCAGGAGCCCTAGATTAACAGATGTGAACAAAGACAGAGAATGAACCAATACAATTGGTTGGTGAGTGAATGGAAGATCCAGGAAGTCTCAGAGAAGACAGACAAGCTGGAAGAAAAATAAGAAACCAGAGAAAAAGGAAATCAAGTGACAGAATGATCTTGCAAGAAAGAAAAAGAAATGTGAAGTAGTTACTTTCCAGGAACTAAAGATCCATTGCTCACCTATAAAGGAAAGAGGACATGGTCTTGCTCACACAAAGCACTGCTCTGATGAGATCCTTCATAGAACCTAAGCAACATAACCCTCTGAGAATTCTAGCAGTAATGAGAATCTAATTGGGCATCTAATCCTACCCCCCAAGGTTGCAATATAGTGTGGATTAACTGGGTGGGGAAAGAAAAAAGAAGATTTTCATACGTGTGTCTCAGAATTTAAACCCAAGGCAGCATATAATGGTTGAGGAAAAAAAGCCAATGGTCTTGAAAGATCCACGTTCAACTACAGAAAAGTAGAGAGACAAATGGAGGGCAAGGGAGTGATGTGGATGAAGGAAAACAGCACAGAAGAAGAAAATGGAAATGATAATAAGAATGGTAATAGTTTAGTCCCCACAAATCCTTTAGGTTTTTATAATGCTTTTTATATCCATTTCCCGGAAGTAAGGTAGTGTAGTGTAATAGATTTGGGCATTGCAGATTCTGGGTTTGGATTTATTAACTTCTAGTTACAAAACCCTGATCAGACTATTTTACTTTTTTTATAGTTCCATTTCTTTATCTGTAAATTGGTAGAATTATTTTACAGCTTTCTATTATTTTTATTTTTGAGAATTAAACAAGCTCAGCCATATAACATATATAGAACCCAAAAGATATTGACCTACCATTTTGTTTATATTGCTTTACATGTTGTAAGGTAAACGGACCAAGTATAAATTAAAACTAATGCTGAAATATGAAAAACACTTAAGTAATATCCAGAAAGTAGTATATGTAAACTCAATGGAGGGAAAGTTCACTTTTAAACAAATAAATCAGGAAATAACTCATAGAGAAAGCACCAGCTGAGTGGATTTTCAGGGCTGAGGAAGTGAAAGTAAAGATATTGCTATGTGAGCAGAGGTGAGAAAGGTGAAGAGTAGAGAGAGCTAATGATTTTGTTTGTCAGGTCACAGGGCAGTAAAAAAAATGACGCATGGGGAAATGAAGTCGGAAAGTTGGATTACAGAGAGATTAAATAGTCTGTGTAGACAGAAGGGAGACTCTTCAGATTTCTGAGCAAAGCCATCCATCATCTCAATAGAACTGTGCTTTAGAAAATTCATGAAAAGTCATATACATGATGATTTGGAGATGGTAGTGGTGATGGGGAAACTTGAAGAATAGCTATCCATTCAGAGATACTTACTTGAGTTTAGGAAAAAATTACTCTCTCTCTCTGTGTTTAATCTTTTGAGATATTTTGCAAAACAGGTTAATTAAGGGTTAAAAGGAATAAATAAAATCAATTAATCCCTATTCATTACTTTCACCTATTTTAGCAGAATTGTTACTGCTAAAACTCTGGTGTGAATATTTAATACAAAAAGGAATAAAACTAAACACAAAAAACCCAGAACTTCTAAAGTAAAGGTATTTCCAAAATATGAGTGTGTTCACTTCATGTTGGGGAGATATAGATTTGAGCAGAGGAACTAATAAATATGTATTCAGAAGTGAGCCAACAATGAAATCCAGTTCTAGCTTCTATTTATGTCTGATTGGAAATCATACTGTTCCTAAATTATCAGGTTGTATTACAATGATTCCTGTAAATCTCTGCTTGATTTCCTTCTTATTTTTTCCTTGGATATTGAGACTACCCTAACTGGCTTCTGTGTTTCAATGTCTATCCTACTTCCAATCTTTCCTCCACTGTCTTCTAGAGAGACCATTTCCATGTCATGCAACCTTCCCTATTTCCCCCATTCTCTTTTCCAACCAAAATTATTTGCTCTGCTACCTGTAAATTGAATGTAGGAAGCTAATATTTATCAGGGAGCTATTATATCAATTCAGAAAAGATGATACCAAAGAGCATTTATCTAGAGAAAGGCAGATATAGAATCACAAAAAAGTTTGGCTAATTCAAAGTGTGATCATTCTACCATAAGCCACTATCATCTACAGTGAAATTATGCATGTTAAAATGAAAACCTGGACTTAAATATGTCTCCCAATCTTTTGTTTGTGTCTTGTTAGCTGTAGCATTTTAACATGTTTTAAGGACATTTATAAAACTCTTTGTTTATCTGAAAATGTTGAAGAAATCACTTTTAAAACTGGAGGAATAAACTGTGACTACAAATAATTAGGGTGCAATGCCACTGTCTAAAGAGAATTGGGTTAATATAAATCATATATAAAAAGCCTACAAAAATTGAAATTAAAGTTTTTCTTATCAAAGAACTAAAATTATAGTTGTAGTTATTTTTAGTTATTTAAAAGAGATAACCTGCATGTAATAACATAAGAAAAACAATAAAAAGATATAAGTATTTGTCAGAGTTCTCCAGAGAGACAAAACCAATAGGAGATAGATAGATAAATAGATAGATAGATAGATGAGAGGGGCTTTATTAGGAGAATTGGCTTATTTAATTACGGATGCCAAGAAGTCCCACATTAGGCTATCTGCAAGCTGAAGACCCAGGGAAGCTGGTGATCGCTCAGTCCAAGTCCAAAAGCCTCAGAATTAGAGGAGCCAATAGTGTAACTCTCACTGTAAGACTGATGGCTTGAGAACCCAGGGATTGCTAGTGCAAGTCTCAGAGTGCAAAGGCCCAGAGTACCTGGAGTTCTAATGTCCAAGGGCAGGAGAAAAAGGGTATCCCAGCTTATGGAGACAGGGAAAGCAGAGTTCACCTTTCCCTTGTCTTTTTGTTTTATGCGGGTCCCCAGCCAATTAAATGCTACCCACTCACATTGAGGGAGGATCTTCCCCAATCAGTACAATGACTCACATGCCAATCTCCTCCAGAAATACCCTCTCATATATACCCAGAAATGTTTTGCCAGCTACCTAGATATCCCTTAATCCAGAAAAGCTGACACATAAAATTAACCATTAACCACCGTATACATATTGGAAGAGATAAAATTACCATTTTCAGATAGTATTTCCTAAACACATTTGAGAGAAACAACTAATGTTATTAGAACTTTTAAATTACTTTAGTAATATTAGAAATAATCAGAAAATACATAGAGGTAAAATATGATACTTTTAATAGTATCAGAAAAATCTCTAGAAACTAACTCACAAGAAATATATAAAACTCTAGGAGCCCATTATTCGAAGTGAGGGGCCCCACGACCGGACGACTGGGCCCCACTTGTACTCGCCATCAAATTGGTATTGACTGATTAACATGGTGCTCAAAGGGTGGGAGCGAACACTAGGGAATTGGGGGGTGGGGGGTAGACCCAAGTCTGAGCGACATGGGGGGTCACTGTGGAGGGGTGGGATATGCTTGAAAAGTAGTTGGGGAGCGGAATTAGGGGTCTCAATAGGGGAAAGGAATTCCTCAAAAACTGATTCATGTGATTAACTGTAC